>CANUEY010667905.1:0-15531 GCA_948099555.1 Croton setiger
TATATATATATATATATATATATATATATATATATATATATATAATAAATATTCATATTTATTTATATAATAGTATGAAAACCACGAGATTGGTTAAACATTGTTTGAGTCAAATTATATTAATTTATTAAAGACTAAAACTAATAAATATTTATGAAATTAAACAAATAAATAAATATATTAAAATTTTTCATAATTTTCATTAATCAATGTAGAGTTAACCATACAATCCATGGAACAATGGATGAAATTTAGACAGGTAAAATATTTTATAATTCAAGTTAATTATTTGAAAATAATTATAATATTAAAATTTTTATAATTTAAAATATGCATATAAACTAAATAATTAAATAAAATTATTTATTTAAAAAAAAACAGATAAATATTGAAAACTTAAAAACAAAATAGCATAATATATCAAATTATACAGACATTTTCATAATTTTTCCTTCATAGAAAATAAGGAATTCGAATATAAATATAATGTGTATTAAATTAACTTAAAAACCATAGTCCAATCCCTAGATTATGATAACAAACGAGGATCCATGCTTAATTGATTTTTTATATAAGAATCAGATTGCGTTTTGATTTCATAGGTGTCCTTAAGCTTTTTGTTTTTTAGCTGCCTCCATATTTTATTATAACCTCTTTATTTGATGTGGTAGGCCCAACTTTTTAAAGGACTTAAATTTCTAATCAACTGAATTTCATAATATTTTAAAAATTAATAATAATAATTTTCTTCTCATAATATTTCGTGATAATTTTTTTATAATATGTGTACTGATTTTTACATATTGAAAATTAACTTTTTTATTAAAGTTAATCTTATTATTTTCGATTACTTTTACATATCATCATATAAATTAATTATTTATAAATTAATTATTTATGAGAATTATTTTTATATTCTTAATTTTTTTACATATCAATCAGTATAAATTAATTTTTACAAAATATATTTTTTTTAACAATTACTCTTATACACCTAAATTATTTTTACATATCAGTACGTAAATTGATTTTTACATATCATTAATATGTAAATTGATTATTTATTACAATTATTTTTATACTCCTGATTTTTTTACACACCAATCAGTATGTAAATTGATTTTTATATATCATTTGTATGTATATACCCCTAAATTATTTATAAATACCAATCAGTATGTAAAATAATACAAATTCTAGAATTTTCTATTCAGTGAATTTTTTATTTTTTTTTAAAAAAAACTATTTACTAAACACAAAACTTCAAAAATTCTGCTATTTTGTAACTTCCTCATTTATTTAATAGAACTTTATACATAAATACCAAAAATGAATTTTAATGCATCCTAACTTTAAGGGTTAGTGTAAATGGTTCAATATTTTTATTCCTTAACTAGAGATTAGAGGTTCAATATCTATCTTAGGCATGGATTTAATTCTAAGGCAAGCCTTTTCCCAAAGCGATCTGAATTAGTCTAGGGTCGTTAAACGATTTTAAATACAGTCAAATTCTTAAACATCAAGTAGATTCCTTAAAAAAAAATTAACAAATTATACAAAAAATCATATTTTTTAAAAATAATTCTCAAAATAATCACTTTTTAATTTAAAATAAAATAAACAGACTATAAACATATTATATAAACAATTTATAAATAAAATTAATATATCCTTTTAAGAGCAATTCAATATTTTCACAATATTAAAATTGTTCCAAAATTTTTTGTCTTTAACAAATTTCACCCATTTTCAATTTCAAACCAAAATACTCCTAATTTAATACCATTAACTAATTTCATCATAATTTTAAATTTGTAAAATGAATAAAAATCTATTTTACTATTCAGTTTACTTTTATATTATTTTAACTGTATACTTAGAATAAAATAATATTATCTGAGCTTATTAATTATGTTCAATTATTTTTCTTAATGATAAAAAAAATGTAAATGACACTTTAAGTTTTAAGTCTTGAGGCTAGTCATCTTGCTCTATGTGACACCTACAATTGACGAGCAGAGATTATTAGCCTGTCCAGCTTCACACCTCACGAATGAAAAAGGAGAATAAATGAGAGAGGATTAACATTTATGACATATGATTATTATTTTTGTGGCCTATCATAAAATTGTGGCATATACATAACCAACAAAACCAACAAGAGAAGAGCCAATTAGTAGAGGGATTTGGCATGCGAAATCCTCATAAAGTATTTGTTTAATGATTTCCCACTATATAATTAAGCAAAATGGATTATTACTTTAATATAAAATTTTGGAATTAAATGAGAGGAGATTGAGTTGAGATATGGCCCTAATAACAACAATTAAGGACCATTATAATTGCCTTACGTGGGTCTAAAAAGCTCTATATTATAATAATATAATTCTAAAATACCAAACACGCCTTTATTATATTATATAGCACTCCCTTTTCTCCTCACACATCAATCAACACACACACATATATATATGCTTACCACATTATAGTTTATTCTTCAAACTTCTGTAATCGAACCAAAGATCTTCCATTTCTGCATACACTTTATTCATAAAGGTTAGTGTTCGTGTTCTTTTCACTCTTGCTATTTATACGTTCTGAGAATGTCTGGCATAGCACTTAAACTGCTTTCAAGTGTATTGTTTAATTTAAAACTTGATCACTTACATGTTTGCTTGAGATTTTTTTAGCTTTTAAGCTACTTTTATGAAAACAGCAATATACTGCTTTTATTTAAGTGCTTCTTTAAGCCAAAGTAAGTAATGTGAAACACTATGGACACAAATATTTCTTGATGTGCAATTTTTGTTATTGAAGTTAGTCAACTGTATTTGCCTTATTTATTTAGTAGGAAATGTAGAGGGTTTTCTTGCTTTCTGCTTTCTCCTGGGAAGAAAAGAATCAATGGGAGAGCTATTCCCATTGTTGTTGTTTTTTTTTTTTTTTTTTTTTTTTTTTAATTTCTTAATTGTTAGAAGAATTTAAAACTAAGTATTTTTAACCTCCTATATCAAATATTAAGTGGTTTGAAATTATTTTGTCTTAATCCAAACTGATTTGAGATTATTATTATTTTATTTTAACTAAAGGTTTTGCATTTTAAGTATTACAATGTAATTGTGTTAAAATTTGATGGAAAGAGTTTTTTCATTTTTTATGTTCACTCTTTTCTTTTTTTTATTATTATTAAATTATAATAATAAACAAGTAGAAATTGAAATCACTATTGAAAGATATATATATATATACCACACAAAAAAAGCAGAATCATGGTCGTTATCTTCAGGGTCTTGTCTTATAATTTCAAACCAATCAACGTAAATTTTTTATTTTTGGTAACATTCAAAAATATAAATTTTTTTATTTTTGAAACAAATAATCTTAAATCACCAAATTATATATTTTTCATATCTGAAACGATTTGAAGAAAATATGTGGACCTTACTAGTAATATTAATAGGTTTCAAAATCTTCCAAATCTCAAAAAAGAAAAAGATTAAAGAGCCCATCACCATAATATATAGTACAAAAAATCAAATAAATCATAATAATACATATTGAAAGAAACAAGACCATGATCTATCTTATCATATCCCTTTTTTTTTTTCTGTAGCCACTCTACTACTACTACTACACATCCCATGTCCTGTCCGTACACCTCGGACCACTAATTCTGTCCGTACCAATCTTCTTCTTCTTCTTCTTCTTCTTCTTCTTCTTCTTCTTCTTCTTCTTCTTCTTCTTCTTCTTCTTCTTCTTCTTCTTCTTCTTCTTCTTCTTCTTCTGTTTGTAAGAAATAAAAATATTTGTTATGGGTATTTCTTGATTATTATTTTTTATGAAAAAAAGCAAATTTTGTTTTATTGATGATGATGATGATGATGATGATGATGGAAGTAATCACGTGAATTGATCTTTTAGCTTTTTTTTCTTTAGATCTTTTAGCTTAGTAACTGAGCAAATTTTCAGATTCATAGCCATGAAAAGACAAAACCCAATTTAGTAAAGAACCTGAGAAGTAAATCGGTTTCAATTTTTTTCATTACTCATTTTCTTGTAAAGAAAAGCTGTTTTAGTGGATTTTGATTCTGCAAGAATCCCAGATTTAAAAAAATAAAATAAAACAAAAACTCAGGCAATTTAACATTAACATTATACAAACAAACAAAATAAAGCCACTCATAGAAATACACCAAATTGAGAAAAGCAGTACCTTAGAAAAAAAAAAAGAAGAAGAGAAAAGCAGTACAAGTGATGAAATATATTCAAAGAAAAAAAATCCCTTTTCTGAAATTTTATTTTTAACTTATCTTCACATATATTAAATGATTGATGGCCAATATTATTTGTAATTTTAAATTTCCTTTTGAAATTATTATTATTATTATTATTTGTTACCCATTACCCAGCAACAAGAGCCAGAAAAGCCGGAAATGTGTTGTCTAAAAAAAACGCTAGATAAAAACAGAAAAACCAGAGAAACCCAGAAAAAGAAACCTCTTTTGCGAGCTAATTATCATGTTTATAATAAGTTTAGTGTAATTTAATGCTAAAAGTCGAAGCATTAGATTAGTTAGTCTGCCAAAAAAAAAAAAGCACAACATCCGAGGATATTATTATAGGCCTTTAGAGTAAAGTGAGCAGAGCTGAGTAATCGCTTTCTTTCTCTTTTAAAATAGTTTTTAAGTAATTTTGTTTTGTTTTCTGGTATAGATTGATAGTGGTGTAGCTGTTGTTATAGTTGTGCCTATTACTATAACTACAATAGTCTGCTACTACTAGTATCACCCAGCCTGTTTGGTTGGTTGGTTGGTTGTGTTTCTACTTTATTTTTTCTGTTGTAAATTTCACCATTAATGACTTTTTAGAAACTCTCAACATAAATTCCCCTTTTCTTTTCAAATTTGTTTTGGATTTGACATTAGATGGGTGTTTCTTGAATTTATTTCCTCAAGTGGGTTCTTTTAGATTTTCTTCAGTTTTCCATTTCATGCATTTAGTTTTTCATTTTTGTAAATCAGCTCAGCTCAAATCAATAATAATAACCTTGCCTTTTCATTTTTTTTTTAAAATAAAATAAAATTCTTAACAGATAGAGAGAGACACTCTGTTGGGTTGTGCAGTATTATGATGGCACACAAAAGAGAGCAATACATGCAGTAACAGTTGGCTGCCTGAACCCAAAACACTATCTTTCTTCTTGAATCCTGAGCCTATATCTACTAAGCTAAGCAAGCCGCTCGGTTTTGTCGCTCGTGCGTGCGCTTTGCAAAAGAAAAATTATACCTTCCCCTTCTCATCTCCTTCTTCAGGGGTCGAGTTGAGCAAAGCAAACAGCCCAGATCTCGAGAACCCTTTTCCCCATTGCTGATTTGACATTTGCTACATTCATTTATTGGTTGAATATTTATGTATGTATGCCACTTTCCTTTCTCCGTAATTTTCTACCTTAATACATAAAGTTTGGCACTTGGGTTCATTGCATAGCACTTGATGAGCTTGTGAAAAAAAAGGAGTGAGTTGTTACACAAGCCACAATTACAGGAGAGTCGGTGATACAAAGAAAGTTTCTTTCCTTTGCATGGAAACCAAGGTACTAGAAGCTTTGGTCTTTGTTTCCGTCATTTCATTATTGTTTTTAAGTGGGTCTCTTAATTAAACAATACTATATTTGTATTGAGATCTATATAATATTATTTGAGTTGGTTCCTAGAATTTGTCCTTGTTTTTGAATTCCTAGTATATTATTCACTCCCATTTGTATTTACTAATAGAGCAAAACTCGGTCCTAGAATTAAGGGATTGGTGGGTTTATATAGACAAGGTTGTTACTCAAGTCTCTTTTGATTTTTGTTAACTAGAAGGGACTGTTTTTATGACAATGGTATTTTATTTGGAATATTGGTCTTAAGTAGTACTTCAAGACATGCTGAATTATTATTCTGATGATGGAGAGGATGAATTGTTCTATGATTCTACTGATTGCTTGTCTCTTGAAGAGTCCATTGTGACAAAACAAGAGAATTTTGACTATCGAATTTGGTTGAATGAGCCTCAAAGTGTTAAGGAGAGACGCAAAAATTTCTTTTGTGAAATGGGTATGGCTGAATTAGCTTCTAGTGGTAGTAGTGATAATGAGATTATTGGGTTGGAGAGGATCAATAAATGCAGTGGTGCCGTTTCTAGTTCTTCCTGTTTGTGTACATATGTCGAAGAGGGAAATTTGGTTTCTTGTAGCAGAGAAACAAATTCTGAAGCCAATTCTTTGGTTGATGGACTGGAGCTAAACCAGTTTGGTAAACCAAACTTAGCTTTCCAAAATGACTACTCTGGGTTTGCGCCTCCCATGTTTAAATGCAAGGATAGTGATTCTGCGGAATGTAAATATTTTGATGACAGAAAGCAGAAAATGAAGAATTGGTGGAAACATCTTGTACATAGGAGAAAACAAAAAGAAGGTACTAATATCACATTCAAAGGATCAAACTCAAATCCTGAGGCATCCAGAAGTAATAGAATTATAGTGAAGCAGAGCAAGAAAAAATGTATGGAATTAACAGGTGTCTTAATGGCACAAAAGATTCAGGCTCACAAAGGAGTTATTTTGACAATGAAATTTAGTCCAGATGGTCGATATTTGGCAACTGGTGGCGAAGATGGTGTTGTGCGCATTTGGTATGTTACATCAGTAGATGCCTCTTGCAAGTCATTCGAGTACGAAGGAAATTTCAGTCGCAATTCAGACGAAGCAAAACCCCGTTTCAGCAGAAAAAAGATAAGCTACTCATCTGTCGTCATCCCTGACAAGATTTTTCAGATTGAAGAGTCACCAATGCATGAATTTTATGGACATGCTGGTGATGTTTTAGACTTGGCATGGTCTAATTCCAATGTGAGACTCACTCTTTTAGAACCTTTCATATACTATTTTATATACTAATGGTGCTGTGGATGACTTACAAGGCTAAGTTGAAAATATATTTTGCAGCATCTTCTTTCTTCATCCAAGGATAAAACTGTTCGTCTATGGCAAGTGGGTTACAATACCTGTCTGAATGTTTTCTGTCACACTAGTTATGGTAAAATATCTTTCCTTTTCTTTTTTTTTTTTTTCATTCAACAAATTATTACATATGTTTATATTGTTCTTTTCTCTGCTATTTTTATCACTCTGGAATTTGCTCATTTGTTTCAATTGCAACAGTGACATGCATTCAATTCAATCCAGTTGATCAAAACTATTTCATCAGCGGCTCAATTGATGGAAAAGTTCGAATTTGGGGAGTATTTGAGAGGCGAGTTGTGAATTGGGTTGATGCAAGAGATGTAACATCAGCTATATGTTACCGGCCAGATGGAAAAGTATGATTTACCTATAAGTTAAAAATCCTTATTCTGCAACTTCTACTTTCCCAGTTGCTAACTGTATTATATTCTTCTATCTTATAGGGGTTTGTAGTTGGTTCCATTACAGGCACTTGCCGCTTTTATGAATCATCAGGTACATGTTTCTTGTACTTTTTAAACGATTGTTATTGTATGCTTTTCGTTGGAAGAGGGACTAATTTTCGATTTTGGTATATAGACAATGATATCCAGCTGGAGGCAGAAATTCATGTTCAAGGCAGAAAGAAAAATATGGGCAGCCGAATAACTGGCATACAGGTTTTTATACTTGCTCTTTGTTGTTAAAGAAAGTTGAACTAGCATGTCCTGTTGATCATTAACATTTAGTTTTGATTTGGTCTATGCAGTTCTCCCAGGAAAGATCTCAACGAGTTATGATCTCTTCCGAAGATTCCAAACTTCGTATATTCGATGGAGTTGATATTATTCATAAATATAAAGGTAAATTTTATTTCTTTGGCTCTTTTTTACTGATATCAGTATTATTATTAGTTTTGCTCTTGCATTTCCACTCTGTTGAATTTTTGTCATTGCTTATTTGAAAGCACCAATTATTGCTTGTTATCATATAAATGAAATATAGCTGGACTTTTCTTGCAATTTTTTTAAATGTTTGTTTTTCTTTTTTAAATTTCTTCGACAGTCCAATAACCCTTTTACAGATTAGTTTTTATGTCTTGTGAAGGGTACTGAATATTGAAGATATTTTATGACCTTTTGCTACTGCTTTACCATAGTTTATTTTATCATTTAACCTGTATATTTTGAATGAACATAATCCTGATTGCTCTGACTTGCTTCTATCGGATTAAGTGATTTGAGTTGCCTATTCATAGAGAACAGAATAGGGAAATAATTTTTTATATTTTAAATTGTACTTCTGAGTCTCTGTTTTAAATGACTGAACTTGCTATAAGATAATTGTGGAATCTCTGAGCTGGTTGTATGAGGCTGTCTCTTTGTGCTGTGAATTGGAACCATGGAGAAACCATAATCTTCAATCAAATATGCTGTTTTCGTTTTAAACCTTTTGTAGTAGGTCCAATGGGAAGCATTGTATATTGGATTTCTAAAATGAATATTATCATCGGAAACCATCTTTAAGTTTCTAGGAAGCTACAGATTAATGGGTTTCAAATGCTTCTTTTTCCCGGGTTCTGACTCGGTCGCGGAAGCTTCATCTTTTTTTTATAACTCAAGTTACTTTCTTCTTCGGGATTGCTTTTTATTGGTCTTTCATAACACAATCATCCACGCCCACATCTATTATTATTAATGTAATCCTCACATGCTTAAGTTTACCACCCTTGGACTCGTGCAACTTTATTTACAAAATTTAAATTTTACACATACAGTGGATCTAACATTTTATTTGGTTCTTTTCTGCTAGCTGTATCCTTGATCAATCGTTTTTTAGTACAATGAACCTTTTAACCCATTGGCATAACTTTTGCATTCCCCCGCATGTAGTCAATTCAACACTGAATTATTTATTCATCAAGTCATTAAATTATGCTAATAGAATTATGGTTTAATAATATGGCAGGTCTATCAAAGTCTGGAAGTCAAATGTCGGCTTCATTTACATCAACTGGGAGACATATAATCTCCGTCGGAGAAGATTGTCGTATTTATGTATGGAATTCCAATGCATCCTGCACCCTATCATCTAAACACATGAAATCAGTGAGGTCATGCGAGCATTTCTTCTGCGAAGGTGTGTCCATTGCCGTGCCTTGGTCAGGCAGGCGACCAGACGATAGTGGTAGTACTATTGTGAGCAGGGCGCTACCAGAGTGGAGGAGAGATTCAGATCGGTTTTCTATTGGAAATTGGTTTTCTGGGGATGGTGGTGGATGCAGAGGCGGGTCCGCAACATGGCCGGAAGAAAACCTTCCCCGTGGGGATGTAACAACATTTTCAGATGAGAACTATCAGCAACAGAACATTAACAGTAATGATCCTACTGTTTTATCGGATGCATGGGGGCTTGTGATTGTTGCTGCTGGATTGGATGGAACTATCAGGACTTTCCACAATTATGGTTTCCCTGTCAGGCTGTAGCTAACGTAGAAAAGAGTATTTTTTTTATATTAGATCAATCTTGCTGGCCTTGCTAATGAAGGGGACTTGCTGCCGATCGAAATTCGAGTCACCTGAAGACTGATACAGGGTCATCTCCTTCACAGCTGAACCCATTTCTGTGTTAACTTCAATATTTAGGTTTTCTCTGCTTTATTTATTCTTTAAAAAATGTGTAACAGAGTGAGTCTTTTGACATGTTATGTAAGTTGGTATATTATGTTCACTTCTTTCCATGTCATTAGACTTACGAAACAGGTGCTTTGCTTTCTAGACTTGGCACTAAAATTTAATTTTGCCTTCTGTAAATATTAGTATATTTTACATGTAGTTATAAAATGATGTGGATCAATATGAAGCAAATCAAAAGCATTATTTAAATATCTGTAAATTTCTTTCATGTTAAGATTTTAGTGAATCTGATCTGAACTCTTCAAATTTAAAAATTTGATTTGCTTCATTTTTTATGTTTTACCCATCACTTTTTTTAATTACATAAAATGAGCTTTCATTAAATGATGGAAGCTGCTACTGTACTAAATACTAAATAATATTCCGGGATATACAGTAAGAGGTGCTCTCTCTTTTGATCATGTACTAAATTGATTCTAATACGCATAATACTTATACTCTCCGCAGAATTTAGAATAACTCTAACAGGCTAAAATGAGGTTTTCCCATTGCTGATGAGTATTCTTTGATGCAATACAAATGACTATTTTTTATGCAATACATGAGTTTATTATTTTTCATTGTAAATTATAATCTAAATTTCAGCATAATAAGTAAATAAATTATTAATATAATTAAGAATTATATTCCTTGAATAGAATTATGTTTATGAATAATTATTAAAAATAATTTATGTTTATGCACTTCCTTAGCATAAACGTAAGAAAATTTAATTTTCCGATAAAAAAAATGTTATTAGTTTGTAATTTTTTAAATAAATTTGAATTTATTCATTGTAATTTTATTATAATATATATTTTAATAAAGAAATTAACTAAGTAATGAGACATGATAAAATATAATATTTTTAAATAAAATAAATTACAAAATGAATTTTTTTAGAGAAAATTATAAAATGAATTGAAATAGTATGTTTTAGTATAATATGATTATGAATATAAATTAAAATAATAATTTTAAGAATAAAATATGATTATTAATTTTAATTTTAATATTAACTATATTATTTTTTGAATATGTAGAGGCTACGTAGCCCTTCACTAAACACAAAATTAAGGATAGCGTGACTAACCGGATTACAGCTTAATTAACATATTAATATATTATTTTACCATAATTAATTAATTATATGTATATAAACAATAAATATTTTAAACAATATCTATGAATTGGAGTCCAAGAGTCTTTTCTGTCTTCTTACAATGACGCTTCAAATCTCTGTTAAATAATGAAGAAACAGAACGCATTGAGTAGAACAATTCTCTCTAGCACGGCATGGATGTGAATGAATGAATAATGAAGCGCGGTGATCACAATCATTAAGAAGGTACTGTCAGCTACCGAACTGATGTAAACTTTAATATTTGCATGTAGGCTACTAAGTAGTTAATCGAATCGATTTCGGGACTAGGGCTCATATTTTGGGGCTTCTTTCCGTTCTGGTTTTTTGAATTCTGAAACGGAAGCTTCTTATGTTCTCTTTACTTGGTAAAGCTGTGTTTGAATATAGTAGTATATTTAAGCCGAGTACGAGTCAGAGTGTGTTTCGCATTGATTTGAAGTAACTTGTAAGCTTATAAGCCACTAATTACCCGTTTATCTAGGTATTTTTGTGCTTATGAGCGGTATGTCTGGCATTGTTTAAAAGCAATAGCATTATAACTTCAAAAATAGTTTTTACCCGTTTGTCTGGTTTTTTAGCTTTTTTAAGCTGTTTTTAAAGAATTAATTAAATTCTGCTTTTTTATAAGTACTTTTATAAGCCAAAGGGATAAAAACATAAATAGTGATGTCAACCACCAACAAAAGCAGCAAACTGTTGCTCAATTATAAGTCCTTTTTTTTAAGCCAAAAGAACTAAAGCACAAGCAACATAAAACATCCACTTAATAGAAGCTCAGATTATTGCTAATTTTGTTGTAAACGTACGAATTAAATGTTATTTCGACTTGGTTTTGGGCATTGAACAGATTTCTAACTTGGGTTAGCATGCAAGTTCTGATTTCCTCATCATTTAGAATTCAGTTTATGGTTATTCGACTCAAGCCTACTATTTGTTCACATTTTCCTCTTGATGTATATACTTTTTTCTTTAAATTACTGTTCAGAGAAAGGATCCACAGCTGCATAGTTTGTTTAGCTAGCTACTGTTCCGAATTTGCTGCCCAACTGTCTCTGCTTATTTCTGATTCCTGATTACTTGTATTGATCATTCCCAATAAGTTGAAAGCATCATCAAAGCTATGAAGCTGCTGCGTGAATTTATGGATTTAATTGTCTTGATTTTTAAATTTTAAGATGTTTTGAACAATCCAAGTCACATACACTTATTCAATATTTGTAGATTGCATTGATACACTTCTTTTTTTTTGTTGTAGATGAGTGTTTGCCAGAAGTGTGGGGATAAAGGTGACGTGAAGTGTCTTGTATTCTGCAACCAATGTCGGGTTTCTGCTGAGCATAGGTATGGAGCGTTACTGTCATGTTTGTTCATTTAGAATCAATAATTTCTATTTCATATCTGAAAACTGTTAGCAACAACACTCCACAACAAGACCTTATTTCTTTGATCTGTTTTGCTTCTTGAAGTGCATGATTAACAATTTTAGATAATGAATTATGATATTTATGTTCAAACCTATTATTTCTTATGGTTAACAACTATTATTTTGCATGTCCCATTTCAAGCATTCAGTTTTTAGATAATGAATTGAAATATTTATGTTCAAATATTTATGCTTTTTAGATATTGTATGAGCAATTCGCCTAGAAAAGGTGATAAAAATGTCATTTGGACATGCGAAGAATGTAGTCCAAGAGGGACTAACACTGCCCTAATTAGAAGCAATCGCATTAGGCAAGCTGTTGAGACCAAGTCGAGTAGGATTAAGATGCGAAAACAGACTATTGCCTCTAAAGTAAGTATACAATCTTGTAATGAAGAGCAGCCTACCTTCAATTATTTTTGCCAGAAAGAGGGGACCGAAAGGATACCTCATTTCTCTCATAGCATTGGGAATGAGGAACTCAAAAGACGTAATCGAAGGTTGAAGCTTGAAGATGGCAATTCTGATGAGGAGTCTGAACCTGTTAACTTCAATGAAGTTGATCCTCCTCAATTAGAACCTGCTGTTCGTTTTCATCACAATATATCATTTTCAAATAACAATAACTATACCCCTGCACTACCAATTGCTAATCCAATTTGGAGGTATAATCCTCTCTTTTGCTGTTTTATACTCTAGTAATAACTATATCATCAGAGTTTACACATGGAAGTCAGTTTTTCCTTTGTGTGCATCCATGGACTAAGATTATGCTACTTTTTGACAGGGGATCCTTCAGTATTACAAGTAATGGAACTACAAATTCTGTTGGACTGACAGCCCATTTGTCAACCAAAGCTTGTTTAAAGGTACACAATGCAGTTAAAACACTACCAATTCAACTTAATGTAGCAATTTTTCCAAGACTGGAGGTCTGGCCGCAGACATTTTGTATCTCTCCACCCTGTGACAATAACATTGCTCTTTATATCTTCCCGGAGCATGAAAGGTTGATTCCTTTGTATTTTATAACCGGATTGTGTTGTTCTTAGAACTTCCTAGTCTTTTTACTGTTTTATTTTTTAACAGGGATGAGAAATTTTTTGATGGATTGATGAATGACATGATCGTTCATGACCAAGCTCTTAAGGCGGTGATAGACGATGTAGAGCTTTTGGTGTTCTCTTCTTGTGAACTGCCTTCAGAACAATGGCGTAAGCTGTTTATAATTGCTTCATGCCTTTATCTTGTAATGATTAATTATCATTTCCAGTACCTTAAAGTTCTCTAATATCTTGAAGCAATTGATTTGCAGGTTTCTGCAGCAAATATTATTTATGGGGTGTGTTCAAACCATCAAAAAAAAACTTTCCCACACTATAAAGCTGAGATATGCAATGCCTCTATCAGCGAGTAAAACGTGCCAATCCGAGTAGGGAAATGGTTAAAAAATTAGTTTGAGTTTCTTTTAGCTGCTTATTTATATATAAATAATTTCTTTTTTAAGTTTTTCTGAATCTGTTAATATGGCATTAAGCTCTCTTGTCGGGTTCTTTACCACAACTAGCAGTGTTCCTTAGTATAAGCTCTCTTGTCCAGTTCTTTTTCTCAACTAGCAGTGTTACTTTTTCTCGAGAATTCCCTTCTGCGTTCATTGTAATCCAAACAACTGTCTTCCTAGCTATGACACTGTCACAGATGTTAGGATTACGGTGTAAATGAACCAACATGCTCGTGAACAAATCGGAGCTCGGCTCGTGAAAATTTCATTAAGTTTGTTCTTTTCGCTAAACTAGTTTTTTTTTTTTTTTTTTAATTAGAGCATTAACTCTTTTCACGTTAGTCGATTTCATTATTTTATTTAATTAAATTAACCAGAATGGTCTAAATCATGTCAAAAATTGTACTGCAAAAAGTTATTCAAAATTTTGGCGCTAGGGTTCCGTCTCAATTTCTCAACTAACTACTTCAAATTGTAATTTTTTTCTTTTTTATAATACATAAAAACTAAAATTTAATAAATATTAAAAGAGTATAAAATTAAAACTCTAAAAAAATGTATTATTTACTTAATTACGTGCCATTTATTAAAAAGAAACTTAAAAAAAAGTGCTTTCGTACCATTTATTAAAAAGAAACTTAAAAAAAGTGTTTATTTGTTGTCATTTTCTAATTTTATTTAAGAATTTTAATCAATCTTCTATCAGATTATCAAAATTTTCAAAATACACTTTTGAAATATTTAAATTTTGAATATACTATAAGTTTTTCGTTCAATATTCTCGGAATTCCATTAATCGAAATTCAGTGTATTAAAAAAAATTAAATAATCATTCTACACATAATAAATTTAGAAAGAAATAAATTTTAAATAAATATATTTGGCCATCATTTATTTTAATTTGAAAATTTTAAAAATTATTTTTTTACTGTTTAGTTTCTATAATTGTTTAAATATAGTTTCCATAATAGTTTGAAATATTAAATTCATCATAAAAATCTATATAACTGTATGTGATGAATTCTTACTCTCAAATAATCATATTTTTATAAAGAATGTTTTTACAAAGAAATGTCAATTTTCGTAAATCATAAAAATCTAATACTTCTATAAAAAGAAAAAATACAACCATTTACAATAATGCAAGGACGTGGGTGTGATTCTCTACATTATAATCTTTCATGTATATAAATTATTATTGTCGTGGTTTATAACCTTTATACGTTTTCTTTAGGAGTAACCTTTATATGTAACTAGTATTTATTATGCTTTGATTTTAATGAATATTTAATTAATTTGTAGTTTATAAGATAGTAGTACGTGTGCACCTCTTTCTCTTAATCAACGGCATGTATACTTGTTTCTTATATATATTATAGAGAAATTAAATGAGCAAAGCTCGATGACATGAATCGAGCTCGTTTAATAAACGAACCAAGCTCAATTTTATTTATGAATTGTTTTACAACCAGTATTGTTGGAGTTGGTAAATATCTCGAGCAACCTTGTTTCTCACACCGGGGATGCCCACGTGAGCTTAGGGGAATCGAGGTATGAACCGATTCGTGGGGCGGAGCCCCGCCGTCCAGACGGGGGTTCCGCTCCCCGGTGAGCGGACGGTGGCCCCGCTCGCCGGTGAGCGGGCGGGGGCTTGGGGGCAGTGCCCCCGAAACACCAACGGGTGTGGGCCGATTCCATGTAGGCCCGTCTGGTGTTGGATTAAAGGGATTCTAGTTCTGAGCTAGGTTTTAGGCCCAATATTGTGTACTCGTATGGTAGGCTATTTATAGTGACACCATTGTA
>CANUEY010668091.1:0-111000 GCA_948099555.1 Croton setiger
TTTTTTACTGTGTCTGTCGGGACCATGAACAACCCTAGTTGTTCTTTAGTCGACTCAACCATTAAAATTGAAAGGATTAAAACTACAACTGACAAAAGAATAAGGGACTTGAGAATAATTTTCCCATAAATAAATTTAAAAGGAGTGAAACAATAATCAAGTTGTTAATCATAATTCATATATGTATTACATTATATTATATAATATTAAATAATGAATCTTGAATCCTAATCTTCATCTTCTTCTTCAGTTATGCTCCTCCATCCCATAATGTACTATCCATTGTTTTGCCATTAATAGAACCAAATTCTCCTGCCAAAAAACAAAAAATAATAGAAACAAATTAATAATTATGACATTAAAAAAAATGCAAATTAACTTAATAATAAAATTCAAATTACTCAATTAACTACCTGGAAGATAATACTGTTGCTGATGATTAAACCCAGTAGCACTAATTGAATGCTGTTGATGCAAATTATTAGGCTGTAATTGAATCTTCTCTTGCCTTTTAATTTTCTGCTCCGAAGGTTGTATGTAATTTAGAGGGTAATTAGTATATGGGATTTGCTCAACAATTAAATTTGCATTGGTATTGTGATCATAATTAATCACATTACTTCCATTCCAAGAACTAATTATCGACTTTTGATTCTGATTTTGAAGAACCAATTGATTCTGATTCTGATTCGGGTTTTGGATTCGGGTTTGGTACAACTTAAGTTCCTCTTGTATTTTTTGATACTCTCCTAGAGGACCTAAAATTGGATCTGTTTGCCTGCAAATAGCTTCCCAAACTAAAGAATCAGCGACGGATTTTCGATCTTCTTGTCTGACACTTTTTATCAATTTCATCACATTGCTTACACCAAAAACTTTATGAACAGCTTGAAATTCCCGGGTTTGATTCGCCGGAAAATATGGTGCTAGGATGCAATCTTCGTTGCATTTTTTCCTTTGATGTTTGCAAGAAGCACATGCTGGATGTGCTGTCGAATTTGCAACATTATTGCTCTTTTGCATCCTCTAAAATAATTAGTCAAAAAAAGAGAAAGAAATAATTAAAATAATTAACACTAATTATTGACTTGATTATACTAAATTTTCAAAGAAATTGAACTCGTTTATGTTCATAATAAATTTTCTAAAACATGTGATAAACACGAAAGAAGAGTTTAAATCAATCAAATCAAAAGAAGAATTAAGCAAAAATTAAAAAGAATAATTATAATATACTAACCTTGCATTAGCTTTTGTTTTTATTTCTGAAGAGATCAATGAAAAGGAGATGTTTGTATAAATAATATAGCATAAATCAAAATCAAAATTAAAAAAAAAAAAAAAGAAAGAACAAGAAGATGAAGAACGATGTATTTTTCTAGATGAACATGAAAAGATAGCCCCGGTAAAAAAAAATATGGGGAAAAAATAAAACAAGAAGATATGGTGAAGAGTTTATAAGGATTTAGGTAGCTCATTTGAAGAATAAGTGGTAAATGTAAATACTATTACTTACTATAATAATTATAGAGTTCGATAATTGATACAATATTGGACATAAATCCAAGTAATTATTGAGTATATCGCCAAATTTTACCGACTCAGTTAATAAAAAAAAGGAATTTTTTATGTTTTTTATAATTTTTGAGGGAATTATATTTTGCATAAAAATATAATAAATATGTTTTATTTTTCTCTTACAAATAAAATTATAGTAGTAAGAATTCTTAATTAGGAGATATTTAGATAGTTTAATTTGATAATATTTGCATGTGCAAAAACATTGTGTAATATGATATAAGATAGGTAATGTTATAATTTTGTCTCTATACTTCACTTAATCTATATTTTTGTTCCTACATTTTTTAAATCGATTTTTTTATCCTTATATTTTAGAAAATTATATTATTTTGTTCTTTTTCGTCAGAAGCAGTGATGAAAAATAACAAATTTTGTTTCATCTTAATCGTGTATTTATTCTGATTACAAATATGACATTAGTTTAAACTGAATTTGCTAAGTATGTTAAAATACCGTTCAATTAACCTATTGATTTTTTAATTTTTCCAGCATATTGGTGTTGTTTCAATCAAAACTAATGTTATACTTGTAATTAGAGAAAACAAACGTTTCAGACGATACATGAATTATTAATTTTTGTCACTATTTTCAAAAAAAAAAAAGACAAAATAGTATAATTTTTTAAGTGCAAAAATAAAAAGTTTATTTAAAAAAATATAGAGACAAAAATGTTGATTAAATGAAAATATAGGAATAAAATTGTAATTGTGAAAATACATGAATTATATTCTGCTCTAAACATAGACAACAAAAAGTTTTCGTGCAATACGACAACCACCTTCAACATTCTTGCATGTGTTATATAAAAATCGTTGGTTCCAATTCAACAAGAGTGAACGGGTTCTTGAAAATTGAGGTATTTTCCACTTTATTGGACAGTACAGGAGAGCTTCTTCTTAAGTCCAAACAAAATAAGAATGCATTTGGGCCATCCAATTTATTAGATTCATTCTGAAACCCTAATTCCCAATTTGAAAACAAGTCAATGCAGCCAGAGCCAACTTTATATGCTCCATTTTATTCACTTGTCTATCAAGCAAAATCATATTTCATCCACTTTCCAAATGTGCTCATATCAAACACCCATTTTTGGTTTCAAACTCATATTTCAGAAAATACTTTTTAAGGATTATACATATATACTGCTCTTTTTCTACATGCATATATTCTATTTTATTATTATTATTATTATTATTATTATTATTATTATTTTACAACTATTATCTGTGGAATTAAATTTGCACAGTCATCACCACTAAGTAAAGTGTTTCATCCTGAAATTTTATAATACCAATAATTTTAAAATATTATTTATATTTTATTTTTTATGTTGGGAGTGGGGATCCAAATCCTAATATGATCCCACCATTATATACCATATCATACACCAATTTCTTTACTAACATGTTGAAGTTGTAGCTATTGATTATAAGATTGAAGTAATTTTTTTTTTTATAGATGAATCCTCCTCTCTAAATAACTATTTAATTATAGATTACTCAATGTCCCACTTGATTAAATGATTGAAACAGTAATATATAGAGTTCATCAAAAGCTAGCTTTAGTATTATGGTATAATTAAATTGCACATTATGTTTATAAATTCTTCCCTTAATTATGGTGACACCCATATAAAGTTAATTTTACTTTTCTTTAGCTTTGTTATCTTGACCAATCTGAGTATGGATTTTTCCATGCAATTGGATCCAAATCCTTAATTAAAAGAAATGATACGTTAAATATCCCATTAATTAAAAGAAGTCAAATTAAGCACACATACACATAACTTAATGGTAATTATATTACATTTTGAACCTTTCCCTATTCACAAAAAGCATGAAAAATCAATGCAACTTTCTCTCCTTTTTTTTATCTACTATTTCTTACTCCATACATGGATTATAATTATTTATCTAAATTAATTAAGGAATGTGTAATATTCTTTGTTTGTATTATTATTATTATGATTATTGAATCCTCCCTTGTCCAATACTTAACCAACTAACCAACTATCACCAAACAACATTCTTTTTTGTTAGTTTCTTTCTTTTCTTTAGGGACTGTCCTTCCCCTTAAAGAAACAGAAAAGAAAAAGCCTCTTTAGCAATCATACAACTCAATTGACCTAAAGTTAGTGTTTCTTTCTTTCTTTCTTCTATCCCTCCTTTCCTATTCAAATTTTAAACCAAAACCCACTTCACGTTTCTCCTTATATATCTCTCCTACTTCTTCTTCTTCATTATTTTTTCAGAAAAAAAAAAAAATTAAAACACAGAGAGAAAGAAAGAAAGAAGCTTGTTCTTGTAGTAATGGTGAATTATAATTTTAATTAAAATTAAAGAAAAATTATTATTATTTTTCTTGAAATAATGAGTACTGCTAGGTTTATCAAATGTGTTACTGTTGGTGATGGAGCTGTTGGGAAGACTTGCATGCTTATTTCTTACACCAGCAATACCTTTCCTACTGTAAGTTTTTTTTTTTTTTTCATTTTATTTTTTTAAATCAAGATTATTATACATTTTAACTTTTTTTTAATATATGAATTTTGCTAGGATTATGTCCCTACAGTTTTTGATAATTTCAGTGCTAATGTGGTGGTTGATGGTAGCACAGTCAATCTTGGATTATGGGATACTGCAGGTCAGTTCTTAATTTGTTCTTGTTCTTGAATTTTTTTTTTCTTCTTCAATTTTATCTATTTTTAGAAAAATAGCTTATTCATATGATTTTTTTAAGAAAAAAAAATAAATAATTTTTGTGACTTCAGGGCAGGAAGATTATAATAGATTAAGACCATTGAGCTATAGAGGTGCAGATGTGTTTCTTTTGGCTTTCTCCTTGATAAGTAAAGCTAGCTATGAGAATATTTCCAAGAAGGTTTAATTTTTTAAATTATTCTTTTTCAATTTCTATACATTTTTTTTTGGTATTAAATTTGAAATTTTGTCCATTTTTTATGTTATTATTTTTAAAAAATTTTTTATTTTCTGGGTGGCAGTGGATTCCTGAGTTGAGGCATTATGCACCAACTATACCAATTGTGCTTGTGGGCACTAAACTTGGTAATTAAACTTCTCTCTTTTGCTTCTTTTTCCCTCTTTATTCATAAAAATAAAAAAATTATTATTGTTTTTCTGAAAATTTAGAAAAAACCAATCAGATCGACAGTCAATAATTTCGAATTTATGTTGAATATTGTTTGATTTTATTGATGACTATAGATTTGCGAGACGACAAGCAGTATCTGATAGATCATCCTGGAGCCACACCAATATCAACATCTCAGGCAAATTTCGACCCTATTAGTTAACTTTTTTTGCAAATTTCATGTAAAAGATGTAAAATTTGTAATAAAAAATAAATGCAGGGAGAAGAACTGAAGAAGCTGATTGGTGCTGCTGTTTATATAGAATGCAGCTCAAAGACTCAACAGGTTACATATTTTTATATATTTAATAATAATTAAGAAAATTTCAATAATTTGGGAACTCAGTATTAATTAATTAATGTAATAATATGGCAGAATGTTAAGGCAGTGTTTGATGCAGCAATCAAAGTAGTTCTGCAGCCTCCTAAACCCAATAAGAAAAGAAGGAAGGCAAGGTCTTGTTTGTTTTTGTAAAAATATTAATACCAAAAGTCTTCTATTTTTTAAATTTTCATGTCCTTTTTTTTTCATTTATTACATAAACATTTTTTTGTGTACTAATATTTTATAATTGCAGTTTATGTATTATGTTCATCTTGTAATCAAATACCATGTTAGAGATATTATAAAAATTATACTGTCTTTGCACACAATTTTATACTAATTATTTATTTTTTAATATTTTCTTGAATTATGTGATGGATGCAATTTAGTCAAGATATTGAGAGAATAAAAATTTCTCAATGAATAAAAAACATATGGGATAAAATATGAAATTTTTGTAATTATAACATATATATTCTACTATGATGGCTGGCATTATTATTATATATATCATATTCTTTTAATTTTATTAACTTTGTTATAATTTTAGATTGTAAAATTAGTTAAAATTTACGTTATATTGATTATTAGTTGGTTTAGCAAATTTATACCTATAATAAAACATCAAATTTTCAACTTTCACATTGTGAATAGAAAAATTCAAATTTGAAGGATCACTCTCTCTTACAATGGATCTTTGCACAATTTATTAAATTAAGTAATTTGGGAACTATTGATGAACCCATTTGTAATCCTATAATTTTGGCTTGTAATAACACATTGTCTACAAACGACATAGCGTTTTTTGCTAACGGTATTTTGTCCTTTCACGTCCCGTATCTTTCTTTTTTCCTAGCCTTAAACCCTACAGCTTAAAACCCTTAGACAACAGAAAATTGGAGCTCCAAAACTTAAAACAATGGCGGGTCCTCTCCTTCGTACGCTCTGGTCTTCCACTAGAAAATCCAATTCTACTTCTTCCTTTTCTTCTCTATCCAAGCAATACCTTTCCCCAAGCTTCTCACCGTTTCCTTCCACTGGCTTCACACGAGCTTTCTCCGCGGCATCCGCCACCGCTGCCTCTGCTGTCGGAACATCATCAACCAATTCCGCATTGGACCCTAGCCGGTTGCGTAATGTTGCGGTTATTGCACATGTCGATCATGGAAAGACTACTCTGATGGACCGATTGCTTAGGCAATGCGGCGCTGATATTCCTCATGAACGCGCCATGGATTCAATTAGTCTTGAGCGTGAACGTGGCATTACCATAGCCTCTAAGGTCTGTTGTTTTCTTCGTTTTTTAAATAGTAATTGCTAAAAAGCATGATTTTTTTTTTTTTTTGTAAAAGAGAGAGAGAGAGAGAGAGAGAGAGAGAGAGAGAGAGAGAGAGAGAGAACATTTTAGTATGTATAAAAGAAAATTGTTTTAGTGTTCATATAACATATACAAGGAATTTGGTCTATGCAGGTTACATCAGTTTCATGGAAAGAAAATGAACTAAACATGGTTGATACACCTGGACATGCTGATTTTGGTGGTGAAGTATGTTTCTTTTTTCCTTCGAGGTTTCATGAATGAATTAATGGTCGCTTTTAATTTTGATGCCTATTGGCTGTTTTTTATGTTTTAATATTTAGATGAAGATCTAAGTACATGAAATTTAGCTAAGCAATTTTGGGTTCAAGAACTATTACTTGTTTTAGTGATATAAGTGGGAAAAGTCCATTGCTTTTATGAAATTGATTGCTGAAGAAGGTGGGTTTAGTAGAAAGTATCTTACTTGATTGGTACAGTTATATTTTCTTAATCTAACTGAGGTGAAATACAAATTATGAATTGATAAAAGTCTAGTGATAGAAGCGGTTAATTTTCATTACTGCAAGGCAGAAAGCTTAGTTTCGTTACTTATATATTTAGTGATTCGCTTGCTATTTTGCAAATTAGTTTGGTTTGGCATTCACAGTGTTGATCCTTGTGTATTTTTTTTTTTTTTTGGGAATTATAGGTTGAGCGGGTTGTTGGCATGGTTGAAGGAGCAATTCTAGTTGTAGATGCTGGTGAAGGCCCACTTGCGCAGACAAAATTTGTTCTTGCTAAAGCATTGAAATATGGGATTCGCCCAATTCTACTTCTAAACAAAGTAGATCGACCCGCTGGTATATTACACTGCTGGTTTGTTATTTCCACATCATTCTCTGAAATAAGACTACGCAAATTACATAATAAAAAGCATATTTATATGAAATTCTGAAAGCATTTTGACTAGGAAAATCATGTTAATACATGCCAATTTGGTACATTTGGGGTATGAACATAGTCCTCATGTTGTTTGTTTTTATTCTTGTAGTTTCTGAGGAAAGGTGTAATGAAGTTGAGAGCCTTGTATTTGATCTATTTGCAAATTTGGGCGCTACAGGTGAAAGAAAGATAGCAACTTGAAATCTTCCTTTATTGGGTTTTGTTTACAGTTATTTATCTTGATTATTAATGAACTGTATGTAAAGTCTGAGGTCTATAATAACTTCATAAATTTCTTGTTCTAGAGGAGCAGCTGGATTTTCCTGTTCTTTATGCTTCTGCTAAAGAAGGGTGGACATCCTCTACGTTCACAAAAGATCCTCCTACTGATGAAAGGAATATGTCACAGTTGCTTGATGTCATTGTAAAACATGTTCCGCCACCGAAAGCGAGCCTTGATGCTCCTTTTCAGATGCTGGTCTGTGTTCTATGCTGTTGGTTCCAGTAGAATATGTAATCATATGCAATCTATGTTTTAATATGCACTTGTCTTGTGAGCATGGCTACAGGCGCTTGGACTTGCATGTGCTAATCTCCTGTTTTAGCATGGTCAAGTAGTTCATATATACATTTACATAGTTATTTGATCTCTTTTTCACTGTTGCTTTTCAGGTTTCCATGATGGAAAAAGACTTCTATCTTGGACGGATATTAACTGGTCGTGTTGCTTCTGGAGTCCTTTTTGTTGGGGACAGGGTGCAAGGACTACGTAACACAGGATCTGGAGTTGAGAAAATTGAAGAAGGAAAGGTTAGTATCTTATTTGATATTATAACAAAACAATGTTTTGAACCATTTTAAGGACCTTCCTGCTAAATTGAAGGAGAACAATATTGAATGGTTCTTCCACATTATCCTTTTCCTTTCCTGGTGACAGGTTGTAGTTGGAAAGTTAGATCTGAACTAAAAGCCTTTTCCTGTGATATAAACATCAAATTTTAAGAATTATACATTGTGGTGAAAGCAGCATGCTTGGCAGGATCATAGTCCCCTAGTTTGTTTACATTTTTAGGTTGACGAGGGAAACCTGTTTATTTAGTTTTGCACGAGTCTACTAATTTACTGAAAAGGGCAAGAGGAGCAATGTTCTTTTTCTATTAGGCAATCAATGATCAGGGTTCCTTTTTATTAGCACTAAACATTGGTATCTGATGATTTTTTTTTCTGCTTTTAGTGTTTCCCTTATTCATTTGTGTCTCGAATCTAATCCTTAAATTATATCTCCAAAGACAGACATCTTTGCTTCATGTTTCCTGTTGTTTCTCATTCCCTTCTATTTTATATAACGTAGGCTCAAATGTTACAAAACTTAGTCATGGTCATCAGAATGCTATTTCATCTGTGTGTGTCAAAAGAACAATTTTCAATGAAAGCTGTTATATTGAGACAATGCATGGACCAGTTTTGTACATGCCCTATCCTTCTGCAAGTGGGGATTTGATTCTATTTGTAACTATCGAAACATTCATCTTTCATCTTGTAGGTTGTTAAGCTAATGAAGAAGAAGGGTACAAACATGGTTCTCATTGATAGTGCTGGAGCTGGTGACATTATATCAATGGCTGGGATGACAAGTCCATCAATAGGCCATACAGTGGCAAATATGGAGGTATATGAGTGAATTTGTTAGCACAGAGAGTCATTAGCAGATTTTCTGTCTTAGGCATTTGCACTTTTGTTTTCTTGGAAAATGATTGAACATGCCTAGTGTATTCTTTGATTCCATGTTTACTATTGCAGATTATGTTATCTTTTTAAAACATTTTTTTATAGCTTGTTATGGCCTGATGTGATAATTCAAATGTTCTACTGGTTTTGTTCAGATTAGTATTGTAGCATGAACTTCAAGTCAAACTCTGTTTGAGTACTTTAAATGGTTAATTGGTTTTGCATTGTGCTATATATTTGTGTAACTATTACCCACTTCCAATGACACTTCTCTACTTAAGTTTCTCTTTCCAGCTGTAAATGTTTTCTCAACAACAACCACCTCCCTCCTCTGAATTTGATCTCAATAACTAACCAGTTAGGTTTTCTAATTGGCACAAATCTTATGGCAGCTGAAGACTTAAGCTGATATTCTTATGGTTTTAGTATTAAGGATCTAAATAAAATATGCTATAGTCCTGCTACTATATAGAGTGACCTTGGAGTGAGTGTAACAGTAAAGTAACTCCACTTGTGACCTTAGGGCCATGAGTTCAAGTCATGGAAATGGAAATTGCCTTTTTGCATAAGCAGAATGTTGCATACATCAACCCCCCTAGATCTCTCAAATGTGGAGTGCTTTGTACACTAGGATAACACTCCATAGTGCTACTAGTATGCATAGAGCTTAGTTTCAAGAGAAGTGGCCATCTAAGGATGTACATTGTTTGTCTTTTTAGCATATCTTATAGAATATAAATCAGCACTGTTTAATTGTACTGACGTCTTGACTCTTGACATCAATCTAGTGATGGAGCATTTATCTGATTCATCATGTTGACTAAAAGTTACCTTTTTCCCTTGTGGCTTTTACTGCAATACAGTTTGCACCTTCAAGTTAGGCATTTTATGCTGATAATCATTATTTAAGTGTTTTTTTCTCTTTATGTTCCAGGTGATGACTGCATTACCCACTGTTGAGTTGGACCCTCCAACCATTTCCATGACCTTTGGTGTAAATGACTCTCCATTAGCTGGCCGAGATGGTACCCATGTAAGTCTTGAACTGCCTTGGATTTTACTAACTCTGATACCACATTGTTCAGGACAAAATATGATATTTGTATGGTTTATCATTTTTGGCCATCTTTATGAGGTAATGTTGTTCTTCTGGTATGTGTATAGTTGACTGGAGGAAAAATTGGCAACCGTTTAATGGCTGAAGCTGAAACTAACCTTGCCATAAATGTGATTCCTGGCTTGTCAGAATCATATGAAGTTCAAGGGAGAGGGGAACTTCAACTCGGTTAGTTCCTCTTAACCTTGCACTAAGGTTTAAATGTTTTAGTCAATATAAAGCATAAATTTCTAATAAAATCACAATTTCCAATGCTTTAATTTCAGGTATTTTGATAGAGAATATGAGGCGTGAAGGGTTTGAACTATCTGTATCACCACCTAAAGTCATGTAAGTTTTTTGAGGTACTTTTGCAAATGAGCAAGCAAGCAAGTCTTGTATTAATATTTGTCAATCTACATTCTAGTTTCTATTGATAATTACATCGTTATCAGGCCTGTATTTGATTCTAGAAACGTGGAGATGCACATATTAATTTAATTTGGAAACAAGAAAAGAAAGAGTGAAACATAAGTCACAAGATTGTAACATCTGCATTGCTCTTTTGTAATACGTATTCACGGTGTTGGGCATCTTTTAAGCCTAATTGCGTATGACTTCTATAGTGGCTAATGATTGGTTGAGGAATTAGTTGTAAACTTGCAATTTCAAATCTTAACAGTTTTTGTACTTGCACATATATATTCCCTTTGACTTGAAGAACTTACTGAGTGGACAAGTTCCTCAGATTGCTATTGTTAACCTGGCACTTTGTATGCTTGCTATTGTCCATCTTATAACCTTCCTAGACATATTGTTACTAGATTTTGGAAATCATACAAAATTAAGAACATTGTCTTGCAATGATAAGCGTGTCTTGGATTGAACAAGCACATTGCAGATTTAATTGTTTAAGGATTGAGAATTAGCCTCTGCATGTTTTTATCGCTAAATAGGACTCTCTCTACAGTTACATTCCAATGTGCACTTGTTTTTTGCATCTTGAGCAATGCTACTGTATTGAATCAGGTATAAGACAGAGAATGGGCAGAAGCTTGAACCAATAGAAGAAGTGACCATGGAGGTAAGAATTACAGTATTATGAATTTCTGGTTTCTGATAGGATATTTGATTAATGCTTCATGACTTTCATTTCAGGTAAATGAAGAACATGTTGGATTAGTTATGGAAGCTCTATCCCATAGACGTGCTGAAGTTCTTGATATGGGTCCAGTTCCAGGACAAGTCGGTAGGACTAGATTATCTTTGACTTGTCCATCAAGGTCAGTGCCTAGAGTCCCAAATATGTTTACTTGTGTTCATGCTAGTGTATTGTTGGGTCTGTTTGTTGTATAATTTATAGTCTTTCAATTCTATGGCAATATTTCTTTCCTTGATGATTTTTTATATCATACTTCAGGGGCCTGGTTGGTTATCGAAGTGTGTTCAGCAGTGATACACGAGGAACCGGATTTATGCATCGAGCTTTCATGAGTATGAAATCACTCGCGATAACCTTGTTGCAAGTCTTTTTTCTTTATCCCTTGGGTATTCTATTTTTGGGTTTATCTAATTTTAGTTTAATCTTAAAGGTGGGGAATGGATCAAATTTCCATAAAATTAAGATTTATTTTACTACTATGCATGAATTGGTATTTTTTGGGAAAATTTTCTGAGCATTAAATTTAAATGCTTTTTTTTTATGCATGGTGTTTTCAATATGTCCTTCCAATGAGGTTAAACACCCTCCCTCCACTCTCTCTGTCAATTGTTTTTTTTTTTTTTTAAGTGATACTTGAAAGAGTATTTTGCTCATACAATCTGTTCTGTTGCAGACTATGAAAAACATCGTGGCCCACTTGGGAATGTTAGGAAGGGAGTATTGGTATGTTCTTAACCATATGTATCGTTTCCTCATGACTGAACTATCGTTTTCTTATTCTTTCAGTTCTTTATAAGATCATGCCAAAAATTTTCACCTTTGAACTTAATTAGTTTCATTTTTCTATGGTTCAATCGAACATTTAGTTTTCCTGAAGTCAAGAATAGGGCTTTACAATGACCTGATATAATATTTGTTGCAAGGGTGTTGAAATTAAACTGAAAAGCATTTGGAACCAAACCAATTTCAGTGGTCATTCCAGTGTCTGTTGATTCAGTAATTTGGTCAAAACTGTTTAGTTCCTAGAACCCATTGCAATAGGGGAAATAACTTGCAAACTCATATTTCCTTTGCTTATAACATCTTTCCTATAACATGCTGGCACTGCATCGAATCATTTTCTTGGTGAACTATTTTTGGTCGCTATTATATCACCTGAATATATATTTGACTAGAATATGGGGATTAGATCTGTTAATTACCCATTGCATCTTTGGATGTATTCAATATCATTGGTTATTATTATTATTATTATTTTTAAGAGTAATATCATTATTTTTGGTTATTATTCTTGGCAAAGGGGGAAATGGATGGTAAGAGAGATTAGTTTCCCATGTCTGATTGTACACCATCGTTGGCCCTTCTTTTAGTTACGTGGGATGTGTATTTTGACTACCGCAACTCTTACGGCTTCAATCTTACTGAACTTAAAGTTACCAATTGAACAGGTATCTATGGGTTATGGTACAATCACAGCCTATGCATTAATGAGTCTAGAAGCTCGTGGAATACTCTTTGTTTCTCCTGGAATGGAGGTTTTTGCTTGAACTATTGTCTTTCACTTCCATTGATTTCTGTATTAGATTGCCATCCCAGTTCTTCAGTAGAACCTAAATGAATTTTGAAATACTTGTGCTCAAATTTTGTTCTTTTGCAGACGTATGATGGGATGATCGTGGGTGAACATTCACGGGATTCAGATCTCGATGTAAGACGGATTTATTTCTTGTATTTGGCATTATACAACTTAAAGATGAATGACAGCTAAATTTTCATCTCATCACAGGTCAACCCAGTTAGGGCCAAGGAACTTTCCAACATGCGTTCTGCTGGGAAAGACGAGAATGTGAAACTATCCCCACCTCGCTTGGTATGAAAATTGTCTTTTTAGTTTTACTGATTCATCTGTTCTCACAGTTGAAAGCCGCATATTGCCATCGAGGAATCGTGGTTTAGAAAAATGGACGGCTTTCAATATCTGAAAAACATGAAACACTATAATCGTACTTTTAACAATTATAATCTATTATCTATTTGCAGATGACTCTTGAAGAAGCCATTGGATATGTTGCTTCTGATGAACTTATTGAGGTGAGCTTCACAAACATAGTTGCTTCAAAATTATTGTTTACGGGATTGGCCTATTTCGATTTGAGTCCTTAAATACATATCCCCTACAACTATAAATCTCTGATACTGTTTTTGTGCAGGTCACGCCCAAGGCCATTCGGTTAAGAAAAAGATATCTTGAGGTCAATAAGCGTAAAGCCATGAGCAAGAGGCCAAAGGAATGAAGCCAAGAGATCGAAATTTTACCATTTTTTGCTTTTTGTAACCTACACAATTGAGGAACACAGCTGAATGCAGGTACTATATCCATCCCCATTCATCGTTTCACCTAAATATAGGTAATAGTATTTTTTACAATACTGAAGAAAATTATTCACAGTGAGTTCAGGAAAACCCATACTATTACACATTATAAAACTATCCTCATATATGTATACAACCAATATTTATTTTTCATGTTAAACAATAAGAAAACAATTTTGCTGTCTACATCAGGAATTCTATTTGATGAATTGTAATGAAACGTAATAAGATTATCCAATGCATATTTGAGTTTTCTTACGTAATGGCAATAATTTTATTCGGTAGGTTTTAAGTATTTGAGAGGTTAGATTAGAAGAGGGGATTGCTGAATTTTACAATCTTGATATGACAGAATTTGAAAAAGAAAAACAAGAAAGTGAGCAACAAGTGTTTGTGTAAATGTCAAAATCAACCGCGTTGATAACATCAGATTTCCAGAAATTTAAGAATATTCCATCAATAACTATATTATAAAGAAATAAAAAAAGAACGGTTCAGAATCGGAGTTTTCTTTGGTTAGAGTCAAACATTTCTTTTTACTTTTATTATTTATTAAATTATAAGAATTATTTTCTAAGACTTCTCTTAACATGCTGAATTAAATTATATTGAGTAAAAGATGGAGAGATCTGTAAAAAAACTTATATATTATATTTTTTATGTTATACTATATAATAAAAGAAAATTTAGCATGAAATAATTAAAAGGTTTTTTTATATTTCTCATACAAACAAATCATCAATAATTTCCTATTTGTCTTTATTGTTTATAAAATAATAATAAAAAATTAACATTTTGAAAATACCATTTAAACTTTTAAAACGCCATTCACAAAACAACCTGGATGGTATTTAACATGAATAGTTTGGGATTTTGAAATCAAATAACCACTTCTTAATTATAAAGATAATATGATATTCTTTAAAATTAAAAATATAATTAGACTAAAAATTATTTTTAAACTTTAAAATTTGACATTTTCTACTGTTATCCTAATAGTTTATTACTTTTACTTCTTCACTAAAATTATTATGGATTAATTCTTTCAGAAGTAACGTAGCTATGAAAATTCATAGTTTCAATCTTTAAAATAAATTTAATTTATTCTTTTAACCTGAAGACCAAGGATTACGCATTAAAATAATATTACAACTTGAGCATGAACATTATGAGACTCCGGTAATGTACCATTTTTTACATTAGCCCCTCATTATAATAGTAGTAATGTTAAGCCCCTGCACTTATAAAAAGTTATACACAAGCTCCTTATATAACAGATCTAACAGCGAGTGTATGATAAAGTAACAGAATGCGTGTTAATAGCTATGTAAATTCAAAACGTCATCATTTTGAAAGAGAATTAAGGAAAAAAAATTATTTCCTCTCCTTCCTCGTTTCTTCTTCTCTGATCTTCTGTAACTCCATAATTCAACTATAACATTCATATTTACAGCTTGATTTTAATAAAAGAATTAAAATTAAAATTAAAATCAAATACTCTTAACCAATAGAATCACTTGAAAGACAAATAAAACAAAATCTATAAATCAATCCATTAATCCATGTACAAACAAATATTCATATGGATGATCAATCAATAATTGAACCACAAAACGTATCTATATCTAATCAAATCAATTCGCAATTGAAAGTTTTAATAAATAGGACAGAGGATCGGTCAAAAAAACTCATGGCAGCAACGCCACCACCGATGATTACGTATTTGAAATTCTTCTCCACCATACATTGTGGCTTTTTGTTTTGTTCTCTCTACGTCTATAGTCCTTACAATTATTAGGAATGGGAGAAACAACTTGGTTATAGTTAAACGCCTACTGTCTACTCGCCGCTCCACCTCCGATTCAAATTAATAGAAGATTGAGCATCTCCATTTGACTCTCAGAAGGCTCGCATCACCTTTGTTCCATCACCTAGCAACAAATTTGAAGATCGAAGCTTTTTGTAAAGATTTTTATTAGACCCGTCAGTGAATTTTCGTCAATAAAAAGATGTTCAAGCCATCCATAGCTGTCACCTAGACCATTCGAAATAGAACCATTTAACAAAATGAAAGGAAAGTGCAAAAACTTGCAAATATGGAAATCGATCAAATTGATAAATTAGAAGGAATTATACTCCCCAGAATCTCTAATTGATAAAGCCGGCCAATCTCTTCAGGCAACTCTCTACAAAGCCCATTCAACCCCATAAAAAAACTTGTCAAGAGGGATGGCAAAGGTTTGGTTAACGTTAGAAAGGAGAAAAAAATGGAGATCGCTACAATGCGCTAGGGCAATGGCAGTTGGAGTTCAAGGCTTGGCTGGAGGGCGATGATATGACTGATGGTAATGGAGTGGATAGTGGCGCTGGCAAGTGGAAGAGGAGAAGTGGTCGGTCATTGTTGGGCTGAGAAAAAAAAAAAAGGAATACTTATAGTAGGTATGATTTGCAACGGGAATCATCAGTGGCTTAATTAATTTTTTTCAAAACGACAGTGTTTGAATCTTGCACAGTTATTATTAATGCGCTTCCTATTACTTTGTTATACACTCTTAGGTCTGTTACATAAGAGCCTCATATATGACTTTTTGTAAGTACAGGAGTTTAAAATTACTACTAGTACAAAGAGGGGCTAGTGTAAGAATATGTTATATTACAAGGGCCTCACAATAATATTCGCCTATATCGTTATTGAATCGAAAAGTATTTCTCTACCACAGTCCTCCAATTGCAAATTTAAGCTCTTCTTTCTATAATCCAAATCACGAGCGGCGCCCACTCTCTCTCTCTCTCTCTCTCTCTCTCTCTCGCTAAGATAAATTAAACAATGTCAACATTTTAAATTTTAAACATCAGAGCACTATTTCCTGGTAGATATACAGATCCATTTTTCCGTAGCTATATATCAAGAAACCTGAGACAAACCCATTTCATTTTGATCCTCATTTCAAAAAACCCACATTTCCAGTCTGCAATTAGCAAACCTTTGTCATTTTGATCTTCATTATCAAAACTCCATATTTGATTTCAATTCAAAAATCAAATTAACAGAAGAAAAATTTAAGCTTTAATGGGGGCTTACAGAGCAGATGATGACTATGACTACTTATTCAAAGTGGTATTAATTGGTGATTCTGGTGTTGGAAAATCTAACCTTTTGTCTAGATTTACCAAAAATGAATTCAGTCTTGAATCTAAATCTACCATTGGTGTTGAATTCGCTACCAGGAGTATTCATGTTGATGATAAGGTCGTTAAGGCCCAGATTTGGGATACTGCTGGCCAGGAAAGGTATAATTTTTACTTCAATTTTGAATTCTGAAGCAATCCATTTCAGATTGTGCTAATTGGGGTTTTGTTTTTAATTCCTATTTAGCTGATACAGAGTGCATAATCCATTAGTTCTTTTCTTGCTCAATGCTTAGATCTGTACATTATTGTGCTTATGAACTACATAATACCATTTTGGGGAATTTTTGTAATGTTTTTCTATGATAATTCTATTGCTTATTGTTAATTAGAGCTGGAAATTAGGGTAAAGACGACATTTTTACTGATTTGTTTGTGGATCAAGTTACCCTTTTTGTGTAATATAGCCTTTGATGCTAGTATTACAGTTTGAATCCAGTTCTGTTTATAGACGAATGCTTGGTTGATCTGGTAATTAACTTCGGAGTTCAATTTGATATCCAAGTCATAAAATCTTAAAGTTGATTAATTTTTGTTTTAATTAGAATAGATTTAGTTTGATCCTATGTTTTTGGTTTCATAGCAAACACGTGCAAGGTCTGACATGGTTTTTAATGCCAATAATGGAGCCTGAAAGATTCATGTGACTATGAGTCCCAACTGCCTAAAGAACATAAAGGAAAGTCCCAAACTTGCCTGTTTACTGATTTGGAGTTTTCTTTGGAAGGGACTATGTGCTAATTAATTGCTTACCTGGGTTGGTTGGGTCTGTAGATCTGTTGTTAATCTTTTCAGGGCAATAGTAACAGCAACAAATCATTAATTTCTTCAACATGAGGGGAAAGAAAAATTGGAAGTTCTAATGTCCAAAATAATGTAAAGTTCTATTTTAATGTTTTTTTTTTTCAAAGTTGTTCAACCTTGTCTTCCTTGAGTATGTGATTTGCATTTTCTAAATTTGGATTTCTAGCAGAAGAATAATCTGGTCTCCTATTGCCATATATTAGTGGGTGTTTGACATGATTTTAATGTAGCTTTTAAGCTTTTTTTTTCTTTTACTTGAAAGTCAAGCAGTTGACTGTTTACCTGAGTTTTTTTTTTTTTTTTTTGGATTTTAAGCTGTTTTTATAAAAACAACAAAATTATGCTTTTCAATAACTAAAAGAAGAAAGCACAAGCAGCAATGTCTAACATCCTCTAACGGAAATTAACAGATTTTCATCCTACCATATTCTTTTCTTTCAGGTACAGAGCGATCACTAGCGCATACTACAGAGGAGCGGTTGGTGCCTTACTTGTCTACGATGTTACTCGACATGTCACTTTCGAGAATGTGGAGAGATGGTTGAAGGAGCTTCGAGATCACACTGATTCCAATATTGTAATCATGCTCGTGGGAAACAAAGCAGATTTGCGCCATTTACGAGCAGTTACTACCGAGGATGCCAAGGCATTTGCTGAGAAAGAAAAAACCTATTTCATGGAAACCTCTGCTTTAGAATCATTGAATGTTGAAAATGCTTTCACTGAAGTTCTAACTCAGATCTACCATGTGGTTAGCCGGAAAGCCTTGGAGGTCGGGGATGATCCTGGGGCTGTGCCTAAGGGACAAACGATTAACGTCGGGAAAGATGATGTATCAGCCATGAAAAAGGTTGGATGTTGCTCTGCATAGTTATGAAGATAAATTATAATTCTTTTTGTATGTTTATTGTTCCTTCCTTGGGAGTGTTGTAACTGGCAGCCATATGATATCCAACCCTTTATTAGCTAGCTTAGGTTTATATTTTATTTCTGAGATTGGGAGAATTTTGTTGAAGATAATGGAGTTTTTTTACTTGGTTGATTGATAATTTATTATTAGCATTTTCTTGATTTTTATCCAAGCTATTTTTCTGCAGAAATGGCAAGTTTATAGCATAAATTCAACTTTGATAGCCTAAACAGAATTAAAGCCATAATTATCAAACTCTATAGTACGATAGAAATAAATCAAAATTAAAACAAATATTTAACAAAATCAAACATTACATTTTCTTTAGGACAAATAAAGCATTACATTATCTACACTACTTGCTAAAATACCCTAACCCCTTGTTTGGATAGATGGAAAAGAAAACAATTCCACCAGTCAAATTTCTTTTCCAACATTTGACGAGAAATTGTAACTGAATCTTCCCTTCTTTTCTTTTACAAGGGCTACTAAGTACTAACAATCCAAACAAAAGCTAATCATAGTCATCAAAATGCAGTAATTAGTAGTTAGATAACATTGCATACTCTTAAGCATTCATATGTTCTGGTTGAATCCTCTTGCACTGGCCGGTAAGCCTCCCCTCCAATGTCTTAATTGCAAACCTATTCTTCCTTTGTCTCCTCAGCTTCCTGAAATATGCTTCAAGATCAAAATATGATGAGTTGGTTTCAAGATTAATAGAACTACCATTGTTTTCTTCATCATCATGGCCTGCAATTTTTTCAATTCTTTCTCTAGCAATCTTCAAGAAAGATTCTAGTGAAGTATCAACTTGGCTACCGGCTCTGGTGGTTGCCGGAGTAAGACAGATATCACCAATTCTGGCAAAAGTCCTCTGTCCTTCAAATGGACCATCTTGCCACTTTAGCACATAACTACAAGAACACTCTTCTTCTTCTTCTTTAGAAATTTTGTGTTTTTCATTTAGCACTTCAACCACCATAGCATCAAAGAATTTAACTTCACCGTTACTGAAACTATATGAAGCACAAACTGTCTTACCGAGAACAATCTTACAACAATCTTGATCTTGCAACTGAACACTGCTTGGTCTGAACCTTTTCTTAAAACCAATCAATTCTTCTATGCTCTTGAACTTCTCTACATAATATGTTTCATTAAAATCTTCAGAAAAATTAACATATTTTACAGTCAGTTTGTTACCATTCCTTAAAATCTTTACATCATACCATGCCTCATCTTCTGCACATTGGAACTCCATTGCAGAAATCTTGAATACTTCCCACCAGTTTCTTCAAGATTTCGTTTCCTGAGGAGAGGAAATTGGGAAGTCAGAAGAATAACAAACAAGAAATAGCTTTGGGAATTTGCTATTTTTTAGTGAAATTTCAAAATTCAAATTTGTTCTTGGAAAGGGTCAAAGACTTTATGGTGAAAGAAATAATTGATTGACTGGACAGAGAAATCATTTAAATTATTATTGATTATTATAATTTGTTTATGATCATGAACCATAAATTAAAACAAATACAATAATTTAATTTTTTCACATCATTCCTTCAACCAATCACTTACTAATTAATATTAGTGTCATGCTACGAATCATTTAAAAATACACAAATAAGTCTAAAAATTAAATTAAAATATATTAAAATTATTATAAAGATTTTTAAATTAAACTAACTTAAGTATTTTCTTAATGAGAAAAACTCCAGATTATATTAATCAACTGAAGCTGGATCTCTAATATGTAAGGATTTAGGTAGAGAATCTAAAGAAATTCAGCCAAAAAAATTCCAAAGAAATTACATCACAATGTTCAACAGAAAAATCTAAATGAGCAATTTTGTGAGCCAACACATCTTACTTACATAATAAATATTCTGGGAGACTGCTGTTATCATTTCAGGCGTATGACATGAAGATATTTCCAAATTTGGATCTTCAAAAATTAATAAAAAAATTAAATATTTAAAAAATAAAGGACATTAGTGAAAAAAAAAATGTTCGAAAAGGGGTAATTCAGAAATAACACGAAGTTAGAGGACTTAAATAAATTACCAATTCAAAACCCTAAGTACAACCGGATAGATATAAAACGAATAAGCCGAAATTATTATCAGAAGGGAAAGCAGAAGGTAATGGCGGAGAGAAAGACAGATTTATACTCTGTTTGGAAAGCAGGAAAATTTTCGAACGAAGAGAGGAAAAAGAAACAGTAGTTGAAGCGGCATAAAAAGGGAAAAAATCTGGAGTAGAACATGTGGATAATGAAAATACCTGAGGGGATTATGATGTTCTGCTTTTCAAAATAGTTTTCAATCTGAATCGAAACTCCATTATTTTCCCTTCTCTTGCTGCTCTTTCTGTTTCTCTTCTTCTTCTTCGATTATTTTCCCCTTCTCATCCTCTTTTGCCTGCTAATCGCTTCCCTTCAAGCCTCGTGATGAACTTACTTACGAATCTGAAGGCTCCCAAATATTTTTAAAAATTTTTGCCTATGATTTTAGTCATAATAATTTTGTTTAGTAAACTTTAAATTAATGGAACGTTTACATGAATATGTATGTATAAAACACTAAAGGAGGGTGGGGTGGAGTACCGTTCAGCTCACTCTCTAACCGCAAAACGACGCCGTTCAATGCTTATTGACAGCGTTTTAACCTTGTACAAGTTCAACTGTTACTCTCCCTTTTCTTCTTCTTCCTTTCACGATTCTCTCTTCGCTTTCTCTCACTATAACAGTCTAGCCTTTTCAATCTATCTATTTCTTTCTTTTATCTACATCAGTCTCTATTATTTTCTTTCTTCTCTCTCTAGCTTGCTTCGTCTCTTAGTGCATCTCTATTTCAATCTCGCAGCTTTCTGCAATCGGTTAAATTTCTTCAAATGGGGCTTCCGTTAGGTATTTAACTCATCTCTTGCATGTGAATGATTTACTGTTCTGTTATTTTCTTATCTCAAATTTTTTCTCTACATGTAATTGACTTTTATTTTATTTAATTTATCATTTGTATTCCATGCAATAGTTTGATCTTTTTTCTTAATTAAATATTTTTTGTTTGCATTCAACTGATTTTTAATTTTCAGTTAATTTTGAGTTCAGAAATAAAGATTAGCATTTTAATGGAGCTTTTTTATTTAAAATTTTGAGACTTTGTTCAATAAATGAAAACACAATTATTGATAAGCTCAAACTAATATAAGCTCATCAACAATTACAGGATTGTGCAAGATTTGTGGTTGATGGCTAATTACAGGATTTTTTTTGTGGTAAAGTATCCCAGTTTCTGCAGAGGAATAGCATTGAGATGAAGCTGAGTCCTAAAGAAGTTTGATATGGCAATTTCGAGCATGCAATGTTCTGTGCAGTGTTTTCAAGGCCAGAGCAGACTGCTTAGTTCTGCCGGTCTACCGAAAACTTATCACACTTGTGTTATGACATCGCCTCACCCAACAGTTGATCCCTGCTTTTATATGAATCTGGTAAGGATGTCCAAATATTATAATCTGAATTCCCAAGGTGATTATTGGCTTAACATTCTACCATTATCTGATTTATTTTGTTAAACTTTATCCATTATTTCAACTAAATTTTTCTGCATCACTGTACCTTAACTAATTAATGCTGGTTACTTGAGTTTTTGTTTAGTAAAAAAAAACTAATATAAGCTAATGGCAGTATGCTTTTCCTCATTATAGAGGTGTTTTCAGCCAGCAATTAGAAAATAACTAATGTCCAAACGTTCCTAACAAATGATTTACTTTATACCTCAGGTACTAATTTCATATGCAATCAATAAATATGTGAATATGTTTGATGAAATGCCACAATGAAAGTTATTGCAAGTATTTGTATTATTATGATTCATAGCTTAAGATGATATTTTTTATACTTAAATAATACAAGCTTTAACTTCTACTACGTATATGGGATTGGTCTGCTAACTCTGATGCCAACTATGTTGACAAAATGAGGAATTTGCTGAGAACTTGGTAGGATAATTGCTATGTTAGGATAGACATTATTAATTTTTTGTTAGTATTATGGTCATAATATATAATACGCTAAAAAGAGGGGATGGAAGTACTGTTTACCCTTCCATCAGAAATGACGTAGTTTCATGGGAAAAATCTGCGTTTTGATTTTTTATCTGTATGCATCGCTCCAAGCGGCTTTCTTCGTCTTTTTCGTTTCTTTCCCTTTCTGTTCCTTCTCTTGCTTTCCCTGCCTTCTCTTTTTGAAGCTGCCCGTATCTAGGATATTGAAGAATCCATCTGTTGTAACTTTGGAACTTGCAGGAGGTAATTATAGATTTGCCATCATTACTTGGTGCTACTATTGATTTTATTGAGATTGATGGGGTAGAAGAAGACTCAAACATTTTTTATGGTTATGCATGCTAAGGAGATAAAAATTGGGAGTAAATGTTTGCGGGTGAATCTTTTCCCTTTCTGTTAGCTTTCTTAACGCTTCAGTTGTAGAATTTCTTTTCCTTTGTTCTATATTTTCATTGTTGCTTTGAATCTTTTGTTTTATGAGGCTATCAAACGTTCATCATTGTCAAATACCAAATGCTTAGTGATAAATGCTTTAAAATATGTTTCATTTTATTTTTATGTTGCTAGACTTGTGGGTATGCTCCGGATGTTACCTAAACTTGAGAAATTGGCCATAAATTCTATGTACATCCAATTGATTTTTCAAGTTCTTTTTTTTTTAAATATCTCTCAATTTATCTATAACACAATTATAATTTATTCATTACTGATTCTTTCCGTGTATTGGTGATCATTAGAGTTTTGTACATGATCATTAGAGTTTTTTACATGTTAAATTTTGATGTATGGTTTGAACAATTTATTTATCTTCATTTTGCCTGCCAAGTGTTTGATTTATGCACAAAAGAAACAAATTAAAAGTAAGATTGCTGGTAAAAGTAAGGTTGTTGGCAAAAACTGTGTAAAAGGTTTAGAAGGGACTATATAATTGGTGTTTCTTAAATGTTGTCCAATTCTTTGTTGACATTGTTGGAAAAATATATAGTAGCTGCGGCAAGAAAGAGGAATTATATGTAACTGGTGAATATCAGTTGCCTAAAATCCACATACTAATAATTATATTGATTTCTCAAAAATGTTAGAATGACATGTTTCTTTTGCTTTTCAATTTATATTAATTTCCAAGTTTAGCGTATTAAATATCTTAAGTTCTTAACATTATCTTTTAGTCATTATCAAGATGGAGGCATGTGACCAAAATAAACTTCCACCAAATACATCATACGTTACATCATGAGAAAATTTTGAATGCTAATTTAATATTCTTCAAACCAAAGTTATTTTTTTATAAGCTTTCATTTTATTAGAAGTGAGGAAAGTTACAGGGGAAATGCAGTACAACCATTACAAGATCAAACTTACTTAAGTTTCTTTGGCATTAGAAATGGTAAAAATTAGGAATGTTAAGAGCAATTCAAGCATTGTCGAATGCACCAATAAGACTTCCAATCTGTTGGAATGTTAGAGTATGCTTTTATTTTCTCTATTTCAATAAAATGTCCCTATTCAGGATTATATCACCTTAGCTATAAGTACTGCTGATCTTATACTTTATAAATTTCATACTGATGAAGGGAACGTAGGAGAGGCATTGAACTTTGCAATGAAGTTGATGGATTTAATACCACTCAATGTTCAAAGTTTTATGCCAAAGGTTAGTGTTACGGAGTTAATGCAAATTCATCAATGGTTTCCTTAAACTTGATTTCCAATATTCTCACATTTGTTGCTTTCCCAAATGCAGGTGAAAAGTTGAAAATTTTGATTTCAGCTTTAACTAGGGTGTCTGGAGGAGAAAAGACACTGGTTGAAGAATGTGGGATCTTTTGTCTCTGACATATAAATCGCAGGCATGACCTATATATGAAACAATTAAGAAGAGGATTTAGAATAATCTCTTGCTTATTGCTCAACTTAGTCAACTAAATCAAATCCAAACTGATGGACAATAATTCATTGCTTACCTTAGTCACTTTTATCGATATAATGCATTCATTTTTTTTTTTAACTCTTAGAAGCAAAAATGTAATATTTTGGTCCATAAATCATATATTGCCTTTGTATACATGTACATATGCCATGAATTCATAATAAAAAGTTACTTTTGTTTCTTTCCCAATTCCAATACAGCTTGGCTATATTTTTAATTGGTTCTATTTTCATAGGGGCTAACACTATGTGACAGTACCTAGTTTTTAACTAATTTGGATTAATAATGTTTGGCCGTTAATATGAAGCTTGATTAACACCTAACCATGTGGAATATCTAACGCCCATTTCATTTTTCATCCTCTACTCGACTAGAACATAGATCTACCCGTCACATACATGTTAGGTAACGAAGAGTCAATGAACTGCATGCGTTTGTTTGGAATCAGTTCGGTTCTATTAATTTTAATATAATATAAATTAATATTAATTGGTTCGATAATTAATTCGTAGTTTATTTATTTTTTAATTATCATTCTAATGAGTTTGAAATATAACGCTTATGCAATGTATTTGAATGAAGAATTGTTATAGATACAAAGGAAAGAAGGAATAGTCTCACTTGCTGCTCTCCTTTATTTGTCAAACAATACATAAATAGAATTTTAATTATTATTTCGTTTCTTTGGCAATGCTTATAGTTTAATCTCGTTGAAGACTGATTTGAATCAAAACTAATATTATTATTATGCTAATTATATTTATAAGTTAAAATATAATTTAGTGTTAAATAGACTTGTAACACGATAATAAAATTAGGGTTCAGCTCCAAATACTAAAATATATTAATTATATGTCAAGTATGAATAAACATTTTTGTCTTGTCGCCTTTGAATAAAAAAAGTGAAATTTATTTTTTTAATGAATTATTACTTACATAATACAATATATTGGCCTCTTCCCCACAATATCTTTACTCATTACGTCATCAAATATTCTATACCCATAAATTCTTTTTTTAATAAATAATTATTATTTTCATTTTATCATCGTCATAATCATCACCATTACTATTATTATTATTATTATACATTTCGGTAAGGATTCTGATTTATTGTGAGATTTTTATATTTGAATTTGGACAATTTATTTTTACTAAGTTTTTTTTTTTATTGTAAAAAAAAAGATATTTACTAGTGTTGCAAATGAGAAAAGTTTTAAGTTCAAGAGTCAAATTTCTCAATTTTTTTTTTCAAATAAATAAGATAAGTTAAATATACAAATTTAATCTCAGACTGAATAATTAAAAATAACATATGATTTTGTCAATGTTTTATTAATATTTGGTATTAAGCAAGATTGCCATAAATTTGATTAGACAAACTCTCCCATCTGCTACATCATCCGTCTATTTAAATATTTTTCTTTCTCAGATTAGGTTACATCTACAATTTTTCAAATCGTAAACCGGCCCAATAATTTTAGCAGATTAACACATAAATTCAAATCAGACCTATTTTTTTATATTTTGGGATTTGAGCTGAACCCAAGTTCACGAGCGCATAAAAAACTCGAGTAATACAAAATTTGACTGACTTTTTAATTGAACCGATTTCAAATTATTGCTACTTTTCATGGGAAAAAAAGGATTGAAAATTAAAACAGAAACTTGTAAGAAGGGTATACAGAGGATAGGATAGAGACGAAAAGACATCCGGTGCTACACCCAAGAGAATTTATCAAATTGCGCCCACTTTCACGTAATCCAGCGCTGGACTCACTTTCCAACATAACCTCCACGCGTGCTGACGTTCACCTCTGCCTCCGGAGTCGTATATAAACCCAACAACCCATTTTAAAACGTAATCCAAAATCAATCATCTAATTATTATATCCCTCTCTTGAACTTGACGTCTTCACCACCATCTTTTTTTCTCTGCAACTCCTAATTTTCCGGGAAAATTCAATCCTCCGACCAAACATCTCCGATTTTTAACCATGGCTTCTCAATCTCCTACTAATCGTGCCTTAATTCGAACACGAATTCTCACAAATCATCTTCTTACCTCTTCTTCCATTCAATCCGTTTCTTCTCTGGAATCTAACGCTTGTCTGAGTTATTCAGCGCCGGAGCTTAATGAAAAGTACGAATTCGACCCTAATGGGATGCGGAAATTGCTTGATATGCATAATATTGAGGATAGAGATTGGTTGTTTGGGTTGATGAGGCAAGGCAAGGCGTTTAATCCGCAAGAGAAAGGAGGGAGAGTCTTTGTGTTGCCGGATTATAATCAGACTATGGAGCAACAGAGAGAATTAACGATGAAAAGGATTGAGTATTTGTTCGAGAGAGGAGTTTTCAATGGCTGGTTAACAGGAACAGGTCTTGAAGCGGAAATGAAAAAATTTGCTTTGTTTGAAGTTCTTGGCATGTTTGATCACTCCCTTGGTATTAAGCTTGGTGTTCACTTCTTCTTGTGGTGTGTTTTTATTCATTGATTTTAGTATTCAGGCAATGTTTGCAGCCTAATTGTGATTACCAAGCTGTAATTTAATGGGGATTAACATTGCATTTTTCGTGGATATCAGGGGAGGAGCTATACAGTTTTTGGGGACAAAAAGGCATCATGATAAGTGGCTGAGAGAAACTGAAATATATGGCATCAAAGGCTGCTTTGCTATGACAGAATTGGGTCATGGAAGTAATGTATGTAAATGTCTATCTTATGGTCTGGATTATCAGGTCTTTTTTGATTTATCGTTTCTGAAATGTTTTCTTGTTCATTTGTTATAATTTTTCTTTGTCTTTTGTTGCTGTATTTAGGTACGAGGAATTGAAACCGTCACTACTTACGATTCGAGAACTGGGGAGTTTGTAATCAATACTCCTTGCGAATCAGCTCAAAAATATTGGATTGGTGGAGCTGCTAATGTAGGGATTTAGCAGAAACCTCTGTTATGAAATAATTGTGATTCCAAGTTTCATTTCATCTTCTGATTGACTAAAATGATTTTTTTCTTGTTCTGCTGCAACTTAGCATGCAACGCACACAGTAGTATTTTCTCAGCTTAATATAAATGGGATGAATCAAGGAGTTCATGCATTTATAGCTCAACTAAGGGATGGAGATGGAAACATATGCCCTAACATCCGTATAGCTGATTGCGGTCATAAAATTGGTTTGAATGGTGTCGATAATGGTCGAATTTGGTATTTAATTATCTCTCTCTTTTGTTTTTTGTTTTGTTTATATTGATTCCTACTTTATTTAAGGATTAAGCAAATCATTAAATGATTCCAATTCTATAAGTACGTTAATGCTTTTGTAGATGTTTTTCTAGGTTTGACAATCTGAGAATCCCCAGAGAGAATCTGTTGAATTCCGTCGCTGATGTTTCACCAGATGGACAATATATTAGTGCGATAAAAGACGCAGATCAAGTAGGTTCATCTTCACTAATTTAATGAATCATTCAATTATATGGCTTTGATTTAATTTTTTGAGCAAACAAAAATTTATTTTCTTTTGTTCTCAGAGATTTGCAGCATTCCTCGCACCTCTGACGTCTGGTCGTGTGACTATTGCTCTTAGTGCAATTTACACAGCAAAGGTATTGAATTTAAACTATGGAGTGGACATCTGATTCAGATATTAATTTTTGCAAATGTGTCCCATATATTATATTTTTATTAATATGCCTTTGTTTCTTCTGCTACAGATAGGCTTAGCGACTGCCATAAGGTACGCATTATCTAGGAGAGCATTTTCTGATACACCTAATGGACCTGAAATCCTGTTACTTGATTATCCAAGTCATCAACAACGACTCTTGCCTCTTCTTGCAAAGACGTAAGTTTGCAAAAGATTATATTCGCTGAAATTCATAATGTCATTTCATTAAAACTTTAGTGAAATATTGATTTCTCTATAGCACTTCCGTCTTTAACCTGGGATTGTTGTTATGCAGATATGCTATGAGTTTTGCTGGAAATTATCTGAAAATGATATACTGGAATAGAACGCCAGAAACAAATAAGACCCTTCATGTTGTTTCAAGCGCATTCAAGGCTGTCATGACCTGGCATGATATGAGAACACTTCAAGTGCGAATCTAAATCAAATATATAAAAAATTAATCAGCTTTATAATCGCTGCTTATCTAAATTTTTGTTCTTTGTACGTTTTGTAGGAATGCCGTGAAGCTTGTGGAGGACAAGGCTTGAAGACTGAGAATCGAGTTGGGCATTTGAAGGGTGAATTTGATGTTCAGTCCACCTTTGAGGGAGACAACAATGTTCTGATGCAACAGGTAAATTTTTTGGTCTCATTTTTTATGTAAATTGCTTGATAATGAATGCATACTCCATTTATCTGATAGATACAACAAGAATATGGTAAGGCTTAATTTCAAACTATTAAGGGTCGGCTATATAAATCTTTTACTTCCTTTCTGCTTTGTTCATTGCTAATCGACAGCCGCCATTAGTCCCATCTTATATAGAGCAACAATGAGGCATGAGCATTTATTTTTCAACATAAGGCAAATTATCTTGTTCTCAAGTATTCAGCACCTCTCACCAAGTGAAATTTGGATATCTAGGATTTCCCACAATGCGAGAACATTAGATAAATCACTCTGAATTCAAAATCAAGGGACCTGATAGAAATTAGTAGAGATTCTTATGCAAGCTAATTGATTTGAAAACTGAAAATGATATGGTAATTAGGTTTATGATTTTGAATTGAGTGAATTTGGATAGAATAAGCAAACAAATGTAATGATTTTTGTAGCTATTTCCATGTTGCATTAATTATGTTTTAATATTTAAAACTCCCACTAAAACGAATCAAATAAACACTTACAAATTTCAGATTCTAAATTAGTTTACACATTCATGTACTTAGATTTCTAACTAAAGCAATATTTTTATTGAACTCAGGTCAGCAAAGCCCTCCTAGCAGAATACGTAGCAGCCAAGAAGAAGAATAAACCATTGAAGGCTTTTGGATTAGAACACATGAATGGACCTTGTCCTACCAACCCATCACAGCTCACAAGTGGTATCCTCAGAAGCAGCCAATGTCAGGTGTATGTCATTAACAATTTAGCAAACAGATATTTGAAACTTCTGTAAATTATACCTTACCAGTTAATATGATTCAGATGAATGCTTTCTGCTTAAGAGAACGGGATCTTTTGCAACGTTTTGCTGCTGAAATATCACATCATCAAGCAAATGGTGAAAGTAAAGAGCGTGCATTCATTCTGGTAAATGATGCTCTCCTCATTCTAAAATTACTGTGCTCTCACCTTCTTCCACTCTAATTATTATTATCTGCGCTATCAGAGTTACCAACTCGCGGAAGACCTGGGAAGAGCATTCGCAGACAGAGCAATATTCCAAACTTTCATCGAGGTTGAAACGACTGTACCTACTGGTTCACTGAAGGTAAACATTAGAAACTCTTAAACCCTTTTGTTTTCTTATTGTCCATCTATGCATTAGATTCCGAAACTTGAAACTATCTTCTTATAACCAATCTGGAAGTAAAGAAAGATAGTAACACAAGGGAGATTTTTAATTTGCCAAATCTGTCTTCTCCATTGCAGAATGTCTTGGGTCTAGTGAGATCATTGTATGCCTTAATCTGTTTGGACGAAGATTCTGCATTCCTTCGTTATGGTTACTTATCAACAGAAAACGCTGCTGCTGTAAGGAAAGAAGTGGCAAGGGTTTGCAGCGAATTGCGGCCGCATGCACTCGCTTTGGTCAGTTCCTTTGGAATTCCTGATGCTTTTTTGAGCCCCATAGCATTTAACTGGATTGAAGCAAATTCTTGGTCCTCTGTTAAACACTAGTTAAGTAAGAATTCTGCTGCTTGCCAGTTAATTGTCAACTGCCACAAATTTATTAATAAAACCTTGGGTAACAATTATTGATCAAATTGTTGTAATTCTTGCTCACCTGTAAAACTATTTATATGTTGATAAAGTGTTAAATTTTACCTTTTTCGTTATATTTATCTGGTTTGGACTCGCAAAATCGATCAGTCCCGAATATATACAGTTAGTGGACAGTCCTAATGGATAGAAAATGGAGTTTAACGAGGGAATTGAAGAATTTTGACTGCAATTGCGATAGATTTTGTAAATTTGATGGATTGTATAATTTTTTTCAAAACAATAACTGAATTTAATGAATCTATAAAATGATTATATTCCACAAATTTAATTCTTTCAATTCAAAACCATCTCTGAAGACAGCCTATTATAAAAAAATCAACAAATATTCTTTTACTATATAGTTTGAGCTGCCTTCTATACTACTATATACTATTCATAAATTACCTATCAAGCACAGCTGATGTACAAAAGAACTTCACATAATTGACCTGTACTATGTTCAGCAAAAACAGTGAGCAGAATTCCCAATCGAAGTCCCCGGAAGTGAAATTTCTGTTTAAAAACTTAGAAGATGATTGTGAGGAATCATGACCCAACGATCAACCATCCAAAGTCTCAACACCTAAATCAAAATCAACAGCTTCATCATTTGCTTTTTTTATCAGGCAGTGGACTGGCCTTCGTAGAGGGGCTAATCTCTCTAGAAGAATCAGCAGTGAGCCTTCCCATCTTTTTCTGTAGATCTGCAAGTGGATCCTTCGTAACTTTTCCTTTAGGAGTCTTATTTCCATCAACAAGCTTGAGTTCCAACCTGTATAATGCACAGGCGTCGTAGTTGTTTATCTCATATTCAAATAAATGCCATTCACGGCTTCCTGGAGGCTGTGGGTCCATATAATATGACCTCTTCTGGCCACCACACTCCTTTATCAGTATCTTCCTGGATTCATGCCAACCACGACCGCTGTAGTCTGGCAATGACCGTTGCTTTCTACTTCCACTTTCAAATGCCCTTCTAGGTTTATCGAAAAAGAGCCATTCTCTAATTGTTTCACCCTCGAGCAAGGAAAGATCAAATAACTCTGCAATAAACTAGGAGAGTGTGTTAATTAACTGAACATAAACAAACAATAAAGGAATGAGGCATCGTTTGTTTGGGGACAAATAGACTAGCAAAGTGCAATTTTTCGGGATGTAGAAAAATTCAGTTATTTGTTTTTATCCATTTTACTTCTCAGGAAGTAGATGTCGCGACTTCTCCTACATGAGAGAACTGACTTCCCAAGCTAGAGGGGAGAAAACGCAGCTCAAAGTGATGAATTATATTTTCACTGCATCATCAAAAATTAAATTAAATTATTTATATGGATATTATTGTCTTTGACATATAAAATAAGTGTATTTCCCAGGAAGTTGATTTTAACACCACTCACTTTTATATCATACTTCCTATCAAATGCACTTCCAGAGACGTTTGAGCAAATTGAACCAAATGATGCCTTATTCTTCCGTATCAAAGGAAACTGAATCATGAAATTATTCAGTTCACTTACCGGTAGCATTCCATGGACATTTTGTACTAGCTGCTCCTTCGCATAGAGGAATACCAACATTCTTACCCTCGGCTTTCAAGCTAAGAGCATTAAACAGTAAATTATCCTTCAATCCAATGCCCTTTGGCCTCAAAACTGGAGATGTACTAGGTGGACCTTCTTGCAAAGCAAGATTAGCATGAAAGCCACTACAATAGTCTTCAAACCATTCAGATCCTTGTGCAGGTCTGGTACAGTCCCAGAGTGCACATTTTGGCCCCATGAAAGCCGCAGGAGGGGGGCAGACAGGCACGTTGTTGATGTCGGAATTCTTCTCAGACTCGTTAGTTCCATTAATACCAAAAAGAAGCCCTTGGTTGAATCCTTCGTCCACAATGAAATCATGGCAATCCAGAAAGGAATTCACATCACAGGCACTCACCACCGCTGCTACGTTCTGCAATCCCAAGGAGTTGTTGGATATATCAAACTCTTGAAAATGGACTTGAGCCTCGCTATTTCGTAAACCGCCCTGTAATTTTACCGTTTTCTCATCAGCAATCATAAAGTAAGCAAAGCCTTGGAAGCATAAAATAAAACTCGAGAGCCTCAAAACATAAAAACATAGATTTGACACCTAAGGCTTTCAAAATGCAGCCAGCTTCTATTAAATTGAGGGTTCTTTCTTTCCCCCATTTTCTTTTATCTCGGAAAACCAGAAAATAAACAACGCACAAAAAAAATAATTTAATTCTACATCTATATATAGACTAGTATTCTGATATATAAACATTCATAATAGAATCATATGGAAACATAAAAAGAAAAAGATTCTATTCTATAACTGGGAACTCACATCTTGAAATGCTGTGGAACTGTCAATATAAGGGTTTGGAACATTAGGTTCAAGCTCCAGAATTGGTTTTTCTGCCAATGCACTAGTGGCATCATCTTCCACTTCGCATAATTGCAGAAGGCGGCCAATATCATCCGAGAAAGTTCCAAGGCTGCCTCCCTAAATCATGCAAAACAGATATAACATAAGTTCAAAACAATCCTTAGACACTGACTAAACAAATAAAAAAAAGGTTTTAGAGATTCTAACAAGTAAAGAAGATGCTGGGGAGGGTGCTTCAAGCTCGTCCTTCCATTCGCGAAGACTTTGATATACTTGTTCCTCCAAAATCGAAATCTCACCCATTCGACCCTCCTTTCTTGCAGATTGAAGGTTGAAGAACCTTTCTTGAAGATCATTTAGTCGGTTCTTCGTGTTGTCAAACATAAGATGGTGGGTTACGGAAGAGCATTTACTCTTCGTATCTTTTGGCATATTGGCTTTCTTCTGAACAAGCAATCAGATACTTCCAATGTCAAAATTGATACTTGACATCAATCAAGCTTCTAAAAGGCAATAAAAAAACTACCCAAATTGTAAATTTTTCAGTCTTCAACTATCATCAATGGAAAATGAAGATGAAATAGAATTAATTCTTGATCCAAATGATACTAAAAAAGTACCAATTTTTTGGTTCTCCACCAAAACCCTTATGTAATAAATCAAAAATACCTAAATTAGACATTAAAACCAAAAGAATCACAGACAAATACAACATAGAATCAATAACACATGAGAAAAGTGCAAACCCAGAAGCCAAAATGTGCCCTAATCGCAAAGTTAGCAGAGAAAACAAGTGAAAGAATCCAAAGTCACCAAAACCCTAAAAATAAAAAATACAAAGATAAAAAAGATTATACCTTTAGAAAGTATAGCACTGCAGTGCAATTCAAATTATCGTTTTAGTATTTCGAATTTCATGGTTTGTGGAAGACTGTCAATTGCTAAGGAAGGAAGGCGGGTTCATAACATCACATATCGAGTCTTACACTTGTTATTTTCCCGGGAAAATTATATAGGTGGTGTGGGTGAGTCAACATGGTCAAATTACCATCATACCCTCTAATTTATATTCTTTCCAATATTTTTATTAAATTCAAAAATGATAATAATAAGAATTAACAAATGCACCCGGATAAAGCACCCGATTTAGGTGGGTTGAATCCGGCATTCTACCAGAAAGGTTGGCTTATTGTGGGATATGATACAAGGACAGCTCGTAACTCTTGGCTTTGGTTAGATACTTTTCCAGAGACTTTAAATGACACATTGATTGTTTTGATCCTCAAAATTGATAGTCATGAAGATGTCAAGGATTTTAGGCCAATTACAATTTGCAATATTTTGTATAAATTTTTATCTAAAGTTTTGGCCAATCGTTTGAAGAAATTTTTGCCTAAAGTGGTTTCGGATTACCAATCTGCTTTTATTTTTTTATTCCTAATAGAGCTATTACTGATAATATTCTGGTACCCTTTGAAATGATGCATTATTTGAATAAAAGTAAGAAAAGAAGGATGGGTACTTGTGCTCTTAAAATTGACATAGGAAAGTTTAATAGGGTCGAATGGTCCTTTTTGAGGAATATTATGCTTTAAAATGGGGTTTTCTAATACTTGTGTTAAGTGGATAATGCGATGTGCGGAATTTGTTAAATTATCGGTGATTGTTAATGATGAACTGGTTGGACCTATTTCAGCGTCTAGTAGACTTAGGCAGGGTGACCCCTTGTATCCTTACTTGTTTTTGATTTGTGCTAAGGGACTTTCAGTTTTATTCAGGGAGATAGAACAGAACGGTTGGATCCATGGGTTCGTGCAAGTAGAAGGTGCTCAAGAATTTCCATCTGCTTTTGCAGATGTTTCATTGTTCTTTTTTTGGCGGAGGCTAGGCAGGTTAAAGATATTCCGGGTGAGTATGAGGAGGTTTCGGGACAATTAGTAAATTTTCAGAAATCTGGGATCATGTTTAGCCATAATACAGACGAGATTACGAAGATTGAAATTTCACGAGTATTGGCAGTTAGCAGATCGTTCTATAACAGTTAGTATCTTGGTCTTCCGACTTTCATTGGTCAAAAGAAAAAACAGATATTCAATTTTTTGAAAGAAAGAATGTGGAAGAAGATGAATAGTTGGTCCGAGAGATTTCTATCTCGAGCAGGTAGAGAAGTGGTACTTAGTCTGTTCTGCAAGCAATTCCATCATATTGCGTGGGAGTTTTTGAACTCTCTCTTACTTTTTGTGATGAGCTTCATAAGTTGGTGGAGAGGTAGTATGGAGGGGGATAGAGGGGTCGATTGGCTCTCTTGGGATCGAATGTGTAGTAGCAAGGAGCGAGATGGTATGAATTTTCGTGATTTGAGATGCTTCAATATTACGATGCTGGGTAAATAGGGGTGGAGGCTTATGACTCGACCTAATACTCTATTTTATAACGTTTTCAGACTTAAATATTTCCCTAGGGAGGTTCTTGAAACCAATTTAGGCTATACGCATAGTTTTGTGTGGAAGGGTACTGTGACAGCTAGCAAGATATCGAAGTATGGGGAATGTTAAAGATCCTTGGATCCCTAAGCAACTTGAGAATGTGGATCATGCTTTGGTGAATTGTTGGAAAGCTAGAGAAGTTTGGGGATGTGGAGGTTATGTAGTCCCAAATGATAACATTTTATTTAAGAATTTACTCTTGCAGGTAATTCAAGGCAACAATGAGGAGAAGCTTGCTATGTTTGCTAATATTGCATGGCAAATATTGTTTGCTAGAAAGAAATTAATTTGGGAAGGAACACAAACTTCTAGTAGTATTATTTACAAGGCAGCTCTAGAAGAACAATTGAAACCCATGGTTGCAGATGCTAAGTGTAAATCATTCCATATAAAATTAAAATTCTAAAATCAAGATAATATTGAATATTATATAGGAATGCAAAGTAGACCATTTTTCGTTATTTTAAATTTGATTTCTTTAGAATTTTCTACAAAAAAAAAAATTCCACAATTTCTCAATTCCAAATTTTGTAAAAATGTTATTTTTGTTATTCTTTTTATATTGCAAAGGTGCTCTCAAATTTGGTATGTAGTTGGTTCATAATTTATACGTGATTCTATATTCAGCGTAGCCATTATCCTCTATTCTAAATTAATACACCAATATTACCAAGTCGGAGCAAAAGTATGCATTTGAGGACTATTGATTTCACAAAAGCAGGTTGTCTTCCCTTATGGACCAACAACATTTCAGATTATTTTAGTGTAGTTAGTTAAATTGTGTGTTGCCGGATTCTTGATTCTCGGAGTTACGAGGTTGGATTTATTTTTCCATCTTCGAACACTTGGCCGTGCCTGAAGTTGAAAATGCCGGCAAGCCCTTTTCCTCTGGCAAGTTTTTCCAGCTCTTCAAGTTTGTGTTTTAGAAGTTCAATTTCCCTGGCTAATTCTTCATCCCTTTGTTTCATCTCCTGAAACAATAGAACATGTATTTGCTTAAGAATAGGAAAGAGAAGAGCATTACTTTCCAATTGTTAGCTGTAACGAAATAATCCAAATCTCAGACTACTTAGTTTAAAATTCATTTGACAATTGATAAGATAACCAAAGCACATATAGAAATGGCAAGAGCACATATAGAAATGGCAAGGGCACCAGTCAGTCGTGACCTGAAAAAAACTTGCATGCTCTTGTATTGATGGTGCCATAATCCTTATTTCAAATTTCAAGGATACTTAATACTTAATAGATAGATATATAATGGAATTCCAGGAAAACACGCCTAAAACAAGAAATACTGTTTACTGATTCTAAATTTTTCAACCCCAAGCGGAAAATCCTTCAATTAAAGATCTCAGTATCTTTCACCATATTCATTACATCTTTCAACTCTCTCCTATTCTCAATTGCAACAAACATAAACAATACAACCAAAACATGGATTCTCTATCAGAAAGATGCTTGAACACGCATTGATTCACTGGTTCAACACAACACGTCAAGGATGATCGCAAGTTACAAGTTAATATATGGTACATGGTACATTGTAATGATATGTAAGTGTGATTAGATTGTACAGATTTCTTTGTAACGTTACGAAGAAAATCATGCAGCGTAATTGTGATTACATTATATGGCGTCGGAATAAAACATTGCACTACATACTTGTAATTCCTGTTTCCGCATCTCCTCTTTTCTTGCTTCTGATCTGGAACTTCTTTGTACTTCAAAAGTTACAGCACCCGCAGCAACCTGAAAGAAATGGGATTTCATAAAATTTCTACTCAATTCAAGAAAACCCAGATCAGAAGAATCATTTACCATTTAATGTAATGATATCAGCACCATTATTACTTCGATCGGAGAAAAGAATGCATGAAATTTTACATACTACCAAACCCAAATTTCACAATTATGTTTGCTATGCCCCAATGAAATTTCATTGCGGAATTTCTTCAAACACATTCAAGAACAATGAAACAAAGTAGCAAATGCAATCTAACAGCTAAACCCATTTACAAAAAATCCTAAACCAGTAATTATATGAAATAGGAAATAGAAATTATACCGTAAAAACAAAGAGTTCTCCGATAAGATCAGCAGCAGCTTGGACAGCTTTTTCTTCATTCAGGGGACATATAGCAACATCAGTAGCATGACCATAAATCCGTCTTTGCAAAGTAGTGGAGAATCGATGATTCGCCTGATAAAAAAAGAGTATTTACAGATCAAGAATTGATATAACTCAACAAGAAATGGTATAAAAAAGAAAAAGAACCAACCTGAGCAATGTTAACAATGAACTGGCGGAACCTGGGGTGACGTCCGGCTTCCTTTTTGAGCCGATTGGCTATGGGTTTCGCCACCGTTTTCAGAGCAAGAGTTCCTAGCTTTACTACTGGTAATATCATAATAATATTTGGTTATACTTTCCTTTTCTACTACCTCACTTGTTTGGGTTCAGAGAGTGCATATAAGGTGTTCGATGATTTTACGCAGAGAAAGGAAATATGAGGCAGCCACCATTGATAATTCAGGGTTTCAATGGGAATCAAATTTAGTTAAAGGGGCCAATATGCAAAAACATAATAGTATAAGGACCTGAGAATGTAGTTAAGTTTTTGTTAACATGCATAAATTTTTTGATGTTGGTTATTTGAAGGTGAAAAAATTATTTAGTACATAACTTTACTATTTTGTCCATATATTTTTGTAAATATAATTTCTAAGTTCTTGCCTTTTGTATCGTATTTGGTCCAAAATTTTAAGAATATACCTTTACGGCATTTCATCCAAAATCTAATGATATCCCATGTAAAATAACATAATATTCTTAGAATTTTGGATGGAAAAAAACAGTTTAATTAAATAGATACAAAATGCAAGGATTTAAAAATTATATTTACAAGATAAATGGACAAAATAGATACAAAATATTTGGTAAAATAAATTAATTAAATATCTGTTTTTTTGTTTAAGTTGTAATTTTAGACAATAAAACTATTTTTCTAATTATTCTATTTGTTGATACAATTTCACTCAAACTTCCTAAATTTTGAGTCTAAAAAAAACTAAAAACTCATTAAAAAAAATCTAAATCCACAACCAGTATGCAAAATATGTATTTTTATGAAAATAAAGATTGTAGATTAAATGCAGATGTTAGAAGTATGCCAATACGGACCATGAATTGAGTCCTTTTACCCCAGCTTTCTCATTCCTTTTTTACACCAAAATGAAACTCTGTTAAAACTGAAATTTTGAAATAAAATAGAATATTCTAATATTCTAGTCAAATGGGTTAAGGCAGTGGGTTGATTGTGAATCCACCGTACCGTCGTCAAATAGAATGCCCATCTTTGGGCTTTATTTGTAAAGTCTCAATTCTTTGTTTCCAATTACTCTTTGACTTTTAGCTCTTACCCAATCCAATCATTTAAGCCAGTAGAGTAGAGATATCATAAAAGAGGGGTCGTCTTCCTAAACCCTTATAGATTCATTATTTCTATAAAAAAAAAAAAAAAAAAAAAAAAGACATTCTAATAAATTGCAGAGAGATTAGATATTAATAAATTTTCAATCCAAAGAGTCTCAATGTTTGGTTCAATAGTAGCATGCATCCGAGTGAATTTTATGACCAGAAGCTAAGAGATCAACGTCTCAAAGGGGTGTGGAAACAAATAAGAATTCTTGAATGGAAATGGAAAAGAGAAGTAAGCTATTTTTGGCAAAAAACACAAATTGATAATTACGGGTAAATTCAATAGATATTTTGACCCTTATTACTGCAGTTCATTGCCAAACTAAACCAAAACTTCTAAAAATAATGTATCCATCGTCAATAATATTGCCTAAAATGCCAAATAATATGGCCATCCATCCAAGGATAAACAAAATGACAAAACAAAATAAAAGATTTATTGAGTACATCAGAAAGTGGGAAATGTATATATAAAAAAGGCAGCATACAAGCCTTCAATATTTCAAAAACAAAAAAAAAAAAATATAGATCACACAAGTAAATTCTAAATAAATTCTATTGGCAGGCAGTGTCTTGAAGTCTTCTGTGAACAACAATGAAGACTGAATTACTGAAATTATGATAATGAAACAGCTTCAGATTCCATTCCAAATCCCTTTTTTTTCCTTTACATCGTCAATTCAATTTAAAATTCTATCAACAGGTTCAAGAAAACCCGATAGGTGCCTGCTGGGTTTAATTCTATCTTCCATGCGTTAAAAATGTTACTCATCTGCCAAAAAAAAAATATGTTCTGATTCCAGAGGGACAAGAGACAAGATCTTTACCTTGTAAAGAACTTTCGTTTAGCTCTCAAGAATATTCTGTCCCTGTCCTCAGGAAAGCATCCGCCTTTGACGAAAACTCTGTATAGCCATATTGATTCAAAGTAAGTTTTTGAGTGAAATTAATTGTCAAGAGAAAAGAAAATCCTATCCACGCAACAAGCTTTTTTTTATAATGCCATATGATACCAAGAAGAATTGCTACCTATATGGTCCTTAGTAAAAGCCAAAACTGATTTCGATCTCCTAACAATATTTAGCACAGAAACTTCTTGTTGAAGTCATATTTCTTTATTCGCCGGATCTTCCTACCAGAGAATCTATAACATAAAGCAATCTTCCTTGGAACAAATTATATTTTTGTATTGAGACCCACCAGAACCCATTGTTATAACTAAAATAACCAGAATTCATGTACAGTAATCACAACTCACAAGGACAACTAAATTTAACAATTCAACAACTTGTTTGACACATTTGGTCATAGATTCCATAGGATTTTGCGAAGCCATTCTTCGATGAATACATTTGCGAGAAACAAAACAAAAAAAAAAAGTTCCTCCAATCATACCGTTTATTTGCACTAAACCAATAACTAATAAGTCTCAATCTCAAAACAATTGAAGGCGTCATTCTCGTAGGTTCAGTCAGCATACGGAAAACCTTGGCAAATTAGTCATTAATGGTTAGTTATTTGTAATTATTTCTGAATAATCCAGAAGTGAACTGAAACTGAATATCTGACTGTGTTCAATGCTCTTAGACACTAACTGAACTTAAAAATTACTCTCCAAGACAAGTTTTCATCTTTTAAGTAGAAAGTCCTCGAAAACACTACAAAATTTTCAAAGAAGATAAGGGGAACCATCATTTTCCCCCGTCAACATCTATGGCAAACACAAACATGTCAAATTAACTGCTGAGTCCTACATCTCTTTAAAAAATAATCAAACTCAGATACATAAATACGGGAAATTGCAAACTCAAAAATGATAATATAGGCTATACTTATAAAAGTTAGAATGTGCCAACTTTACCATTCATTCCCAAATCGCTAAGTATCCTAAAAATAGCTGGCAATCCATATTCAGATTTCAGACACATTTCATATGCAAATCAAGTACACTTAACTATGATATTTTCAGGAATAACATTATTGCATATAATATAAAGGAAAATTGACAGTCCCAAGAAGTTTGAAGATTGATTAGCATAAACAATATAATAGGAATTTCTTCCGTATGATTCAAGTAAACAAGATAAAATAATAGAACACAGGAAAAAAATCCAATCTTAAACTAATGAATTAAAATTGATAAAATTCATACACACCATCCACTTGAGTTGGGGCGGTTACCACTGGATCTAGGACGATTCATCAAACCCAGATCTGACTCGCCGCCACCACCTCTTCGAATCCTCTCATAGCCACCAGATTTTGGCCGCCCACCATCGGAAGACGCAAAAAACCCTTGTTGCTGCTGCTGCAGTAATGCTGGATGATGCACCCTCGGACTCGCTTCCTTCCCTCTAAAAACCTCTGGTCCAGGTCTCTCCTCCTTCCCAGCAAAACCCGGTCTAAGATGTGGCGGTACAAACTTGTTCGGCTTCGGCGACCGAATTTCCTTCTCCCTCTCCGGGTGAAACAGAATCGGAGAGGAAGGACCAGCAGACCCTGTTCGACCCAAAGGACGGAGAGAAATCTGATCAGAATCGGGTTCGTTCCGATTCCGACTCTGATCCGAAACGTGCATTTGAGATGATTGCTGTGTGGATGACGGGATATGCGGAGAAGGCGAAACAGAAGTATTCGGAACAGGTGAAACGGGTTTAGCAGCAGGTCGGGTCAGAACAAGCATACGACCATGGGTCCTAGAAGAAGAAGACGAAAGATGGTTTTTATAGGCATTTGGAGATGAAATTGCAGAATAAGAAGCAACAGATGAAGAAGAAGAGGATGAGGAAGAAGAAGAAGTTTGTTTTGATGGGTTGTTATGGTTCGTTAAGTTCCTTTCATAGATATGATTATAGTTAATGGATGAATATTTGTTGGTTCTTGCCATCCAACTCCGCCGCCGCCACCACCTGACCCGCCACGTTTGACAGAGAGGAAAGGATTGGTTCTTTGATCGGAGATGAAGAAGATGAAAAAAAAGGGAAAGGTTTGATTTTGGGTAAAAACTAACCTGTGGGCGTTGTGTGTATGGAGGGATGGGATCGGATCTAAGGTAGGTTCGAATATCGACGTGGCGAAACGTGAGTAGAAATCCTAGTGAAAAGCTCAATTCAAACAAACTTGTACTTTTATTTTAGGATGATCGGTCATCATTTTCATTATGGACTTGTCAAGCTTATATGCCAAACATTTTTAATATATATTAGAGTTTTTTTGTACTGCAGATATTAATTTTTAATTATATTTATTGATCACTAGTTTTTTATCTATTTTTATTACTTATTGTTTGGAATTTTATTTTAATTAACTTATATATATTTTTTGTTATTTTATTTTTAAAAATTCATATAATTTTTTTGATAAATTCATTTTTGAAAAAATTATTTTTTAATAACTTTGTATCAGTGAAACTATTAAATTTTAATAATTATTAAATTGTATGAAATGTATAATAAATTTTAAAAATAAAAATAAAATTATTGAATATTTATAATTAATTAATTATTATTTAAAAATAATATAATGTTCTTACATGAAAATTAAATTCTTAACAATATGTGTTATAATTATTATTATAATAGTAACATTTGAAATAAGATGAAAGATTTATTAAATAAAAAATCCTTATTCAAATAAAAAAAAATTGAAAAAAATAAATCAAATAACAAATTTTTTGAACATAAAGTTATTAGACAATTGTTATATATTTAATTCAAATACAAAGAAAATAGAATTATTATCATTCTAATATAATTTTTATATTTAATTTAGTAAATTTTATATATAGTACTTTTTTAAAAATAGCACTTCTTAATATTTGGTTGTAATTTTTATTAATACAATCACAAACTTTATCAAAGTTATAGTTGAATATTTGAAGTTATTTAACAAGGTAAATTTACAAACATAATAAAATAATACCTTGAATTTATCATAATTGTCTTACAAATTTTTTAAAAAATTGAATTTATTAATTTTAATAAATAATATAAAAATTTCAAAATGAAAATTTAATTATAAATAAAGTAATTGATAATAAACTTATAATATTTAATAAAATAAAAGGATGACCTTTTATAAAATTATTATGTTGTTATAATAACAATAATTTTTCCTTACATATAAGACAAAATTAATTTTAATATAAAACACATTTTTTAAATCTAATATTTTTACTTTATTCAACTAAAATAATTTTATCATATATATAATAAAAATTTTGAATTAAAAAAATTATAAGTAGAATGCTATAATATGTTTTTATAATATACAATGTGTATTATAGTGTTATTAATTTAATGTATATTTATTTATTTTATTCACATGAAGAATCGTTTATCTATTTATTTGTTAAGGTAATAAATGGTATAACCAATTTTTTAAAGAAAATAATGACTCAAAATAGGATGATAGTATCAATCAATTTTGACAAACTACTTTAGTAAATAACAAAATTTATTAGGAGCTTTTTTGGTATAAATATTTCATGCTCGTTCATATATTTATAGGTAGTACAGAAAAAAAAAATAAAAAAAATATATAGTTTTTATTTTTTGTTAGTAATAAATATTCAATAAGGATATTTTTGGAACAAAATATAATCATGTATTCCGTTATTTCATTTTTTCTGAAAAAAAAAAAAAAAACATGATTTTATGTCAATAAAAAATATTATTTTCATTATTATTTTATCATTTGTATGTATTTTATTTCTTTGTATACCATTCTAAAATATTTTTTAAAAATATGTTGATCATTTATAAATAAAGTACTTAGTTGTATCTAGTGTTCAATATATTTTTAAGACGTGTTTAAAGTTGTTTACAATATGTTTATAACGTGTAGGCTGTGTTTATGATTACAAGATAAACTAGGGAGGAACATAAATCCTCTATCTTTCTACTGTTTTGTTGTGGATCTAGTAGTTGTCCACTTTTTATCACTGTTCCATCATCATCTTCTTCTTCGTTCCCTACTGCCTTTGCCACAGCAAGAAAAGAAAGGGAAGCATATAAAAGGAAAAGATTGAATTCCTGATTCTATTTTGACAACTTGCATTGTTTTGCTTAGAATGAGAGTGAAACATACAATTAATTCAATTCTTCAAATCAATTTGTATAAAAGTCTAATTACCCAAATTTGCGGTAAATAGTGTTCAAATTTGTATACATCTGGTTTTGAATTTTCGGTTTATTAGCTAATATTGTTGCTATCATCATTTTCACTTAAAACCAAATATAATGGGACTTATTGAAGTTTGGCATTCATATAAAAGGCAGATTTTTCTTAAGAAATAAAAAGCAGAATAAAAGAAAAATATTTTTTTAAGTTTATTTTTTTAACATAATTATAATTATAAACTCACGCATTCAGATATGAATAAAGGATTCCAACTTAGACTTGACAGTGAAAATCTTAATTACCACCTATGCTCGTTCCCAAAAATTATCAAACCAAAACTGAGAATTGGGCCAAAGTCACCAAATCAAATTGAAATTCAATAAGAATTTGTATATTAGAGGTCAGAATCAAGCAAAAATATCTATTGTTATTTTTCTATTTTTCTTTTTACTATTAGTGAAGAGGCTAATGGACCCAATAAATTATATATTTATCGAAGTTAATCATTCTCTAAACAACGTAAATAAAAGAATGTCATTTGCTTATAAACATAAGTCAAATTTATAGATTTTTTTTTTTCTAATTAAAATACTATGATGTATTTAATTTTTTATTATATATATTAATAAAATTGTTAAATTTAAAAAGGACTGGATGTATGAAATTCTTCACATATCTAAGAGATTCATGAGCATTTAAGCAAAAGATCTGAATCCTATAGAATTTGAATTTCATCCAAAAAGAGTGTGCAAAGGAACTTTATAGTTTATACACAATTCACAAATTATAGATAACAATTTAAAGGAAAAGAAATGAAATACTAAACATGATTACGAGCTAGAAATTATAAGTTTTAGAGAAAGAATAAAAAAACAGTGAAGCTAGAGAATGGTTGAGACAAATACCTACTGAAAAATTGGTCTAGGATTTGTTTAAGGGTAATTTTAAATGTAATATGTCAATAATTTGTGTGAGTCATTTAATAAGGTATATAATGTCAGATGTAGTTAGTTATTAGTACGCTAGAAATGATTAGGACAAAGGTTATGAGAAGATTATCTGCAATAAGAAAAAATCAATTGAAGATTGTGTCCTAAGAAGCTAGATAAGACATCTATGGATGCCTACATTCTCAACTCAAGAGCTCCTACAATATCCACATCTATTCAAGATTGTTACCTTCACATTTATTTAAACTTGGTTTTCCACCATCTTTCTAATTAGGATTAGGATTCATTTCAACTCAAATGACGGAGTATCGTAAAATACACCTCACAATAGTCCACAACACTTTTTTTAGAACCCAAAACTCAAACAATTGGAACAAATCGACACAAATAGGTCGGTCCAATATTAGACCAAATTTGTGGCCATCTACCCAAAAATTAAAATTAGAGTGACGACTCTTTCAAAAAAATTTTTTTGTTCTACGAGCTTCGTATTCTTGGCAAATTATGTTTTAGTCAATTTGATCATAATCCGAATTTTAGGCTCGTTTTAACATATCAAATAATTGTTCTCTATAAAAGAATTGAATAATACTCGGGTAAAAATTTAATTTTTCATTATTCATTTCCGTATCTGTTAAATTCTTGTGGCAACGATCGTGGTGCTCCAAGAAGATACCATGACTATCGAATGAGTTGGATAATATTCCAACTGGGTTGTCGATGGGGTTGGAGACCAAGAGAGAGAAGGCCGGAAGAGTTTTGTTTTTGAAAGAAAGTAAACACTTGTTTGATTATATTTTTTTTAACTAAAAGAAAACAAACACTTACTTGAAAAAATTTATCATTTTAAATTCGTAATTATCTTTCGACAACCTTGTATTGTTATGCTGAGAATAGAAGTGAGACATAAAATTTAAGAAGTGACCTTGCAATTAATGCTCTAAGGTGCAAAATAATACTATTTACTTTATATCCTTATTTTACCTTCCAATATTTGGGTTAAGTAAAACTAAAAAGAAGTTAGAATAAATAGTATGGTATTTTTATTTCTATTCACTTTCCTCTCAGTTTGGGAGGATGTGGAAAAATAAGTCTATTTTCCACCTCCTTAATTTACATCAAACCAAAATCCAAACACCTTTTTAAGTCTATACCCCAATCAATTTGCATAAATAGTGTCAATAAGTATACATTTTAATTTGGACTTTCTGTTTATTAGCTAAATAAATGGAGATTTTTCAAATTACTATTTAGTTATCTTAATGGAATTACAAAGCTCAGCCGGCCCTAACTCTAAGCCTTATCTTTATAATACTGCCATTTAGAAAATACAGTGGCAATTTGAGTCTTGTTTATATATATATATATATATATTAAAATGACATGGCAATCACAACATCTCACCCACAGGACGTTGGAGGGATAGGTGTGCCATGAACTCCTACATGGTTTGAAAGGGAAGAAGTAGACATGGCCCCGGGCCGGTTCGGCCCGGCCGGCCCGCTTGAACCAGCCCTAACCCGTGCGAGTCCGAAACCGCTCAACCTGGAACTTGAACTGGCCGAAGGACGGGTCGGTTTAAGTTCAAAAAAATTTCAAACCGGACCCGTACAAACCTGTGAACCGTGGAGGAACCGCCGGTTTAACTGCCCCAAACCGTCTTCGAACTGCCGGTTCAACCACCCCAAACCGTCTTCAACCGCCGGTTTAATCGCCCCAAACCGCCGGTCCCTAACCCGCTGGTTATGGTTTGTATGCTCACGAATCGTGGCCCGACCCGGACCGTGGCCACGTCTAGGAAGAAGTGTTGGAGCTGCAAATGCTCAAGTATTTCCCTATTTCTTTATTTTTTAAATTAAATATACCAACTTTAAATGTAATACTATATTATAGTAATTAATATGAACCATTTTGGAGCCGGAATATAATAATAACTAAGATGGTATTAAATGGACCGTAATGTGTTTTATATAAAAATAATAATTGTTTTAATTCTATCCATTTAATTATATCAAAATGATTATTTCTTATGAATTCATTTACAAAACACAATTACGAATTATTAGAAAATGTTTCAAAATTTCCAAAAACATGGGGCCAAGCCAACGTGCTTATTGAGAATAAAATCATTATTTACCAACGACTATATATATATATATATATATATATATATATATATATATATATGTATATATGTATATAGCTGTTAGATGTAGGAATCCATTAGCTCTTGGTAATCACATGGTATGCTAAAAAAGAATGCAGTGGGTGAGTTTGGATCAGGGTTTTGTACAACCTCAACCTCACCTAATCATTAAACTATACCTGGACTGTATACAAATATACTTCAAGCTAGGCTGGATCTTATCATATATTTAATTGTTCTTATTGGCTAGTAATCAATTTCAAATCATTCAATTCCAAAATCATAAGAAATTTTGTCTTTTAATTGATTGTTCTTTTTCTTTTCTCAGTTTTTCACCAATCAATACACTTCTTAGTTTAAAATATAGTACTATTACATACTTACATTTATAGCATACTAAAATCTATTTAATGGTATTTATTTTAATTGTATTTGAACAGATTAATCTTTAGGTATCTATATTACTCTTTGGAAGGCATTAATACTAATTTAATTTAGCCAATAATGTGTTTTTCAGTTGATTTCTTTCACTTTTGGAAAAGAAATAAAATTTTTTATTCATTTAATCATATTTTACATTTTATTATCTCATGTTATGTCATGTGAAAGATTATTCTTATTGTATAATTTACGAGTAGACGACTTTTAGTGTATAGTTTACGGTATTTATTTTGCCAGTTAGTTATCACTATTAATTTTAACTTGATTTTAAATGCTTTAAATTCATTTGCACCCATGTATTTGAAATGGTTGACCAATACATTTTGTATACCAATTTGCCACATTCTATATACACAATAAATTGATCAATTAACATTTATTAAAACCTTTTATTTGACTCTAGAATTTTATCTTTGATTAATATCCATAGCCAGCTCATTCCAACAAAGCCACGACCCTACACATTTGATCACCATATATAAATATTACATTCCGGCCTCTTTTCCTTCCACCCCACCACCAAAGAACCACACAATGGCCACCACTCTCCTCCCATTCACCACCATACTCTTCGTCCTCCTTATTATCCAAGCTCAAGCCCAATCCCCAGCAGCTCCAGCTCCTGCACCCTCCGGCCCGGTCAACCTTACCGGAATCCTAGAGAAAAATGGTCAATATACTAAATTCATTCGCCTTCTAACAACAACACAAGTCGCAAACCAAATTGAAAACCAGATCAATAGCTCCACTGAAGGAATGACTGTTTTCGCGCCTACAGATAATGCCTTTGACAACCTTAAACCCGGTGCTCTAAATTTTCTTAGCACACAACAACAAGTTCAGCTTGTTCTGTACCATGTTTTACCTAAATTCTATACTTTAAATAATCTTTTATTAGCTAGCAACCCTGTTAGGACTCAAGCCACCGGTCAAGATGGCGGCGTTTACGGCCTTAATGTTACCGGTCAAGGTAACCAAGTCAATGTTTCTACCGGAGTTGTTGAGACTCAAATTAATAATGCTTTAAGTCAAAATTTTCCTTTAGCTGTTTACCAAGTTGATAAGGTATTGTTGCCTGAGGAGTTGTTTGGTTCTAAGGCAAAGACTTCAGCTCCGGCACCGACGATCGTGACGTCTTCCGGTTCCAGTGGCGGGTCGAAGAACAAAACTGTATTGGCTTCACCGGCCCCAACTGGCAGTTCAAATGGTGGAAGGAGAAGTGAGGTGGCTTTTGGGTTTGTTGTTGGGTTCGGGTTGATTTGCATGGGAATTCTTTCTTGATGATTGGATAATGCATGTGAGTTTGTTTTTATTTTTCCATTTTTCCTTTTTTTTTTCCTTTTTTAAAAAAGTATTTGTATTTTTTGGGATGAAAAATATTTGTATTTTAATTATGGCTTTAAATTTTTTTTATAATATGGTCTATAAATTTTTATAGTTAAGATGTTTGTTTTTTGTTTTGAAGTTTACTGATATTATTTAGCTTCTTATAAAAATTAAAAATATTAAAAGTTTCACATTTTTCTTTAGATAAATTAAAAATATCTTAATATGTCGAAATTCACTATACTACCGTTTACAATTAAGAAAAAAAAATTGAAAAATTATATCTATGTTAGTAACACTTTAATAGTTATTTAGATTAATACGAAAAAATAAATGTTATTACTTAATCAAGAATTATGCATGATTAAACAAGTGCCAATTTATGTATAAAAATAATAATATAATAAGTCAATCAGGATGTGACAATTAATCATTTTATATTATATGAAAAAATATAAAATATGTAAATTTGTAAAATATGTAGATCTGAAATTTAATTCGTATAAAATATGTTGTTAGTATTAATATTGACTTACATATTTTTTAAGAGTCTCACTGTTACACCTCAACGACTATATATATATATTAAACGCCAAATTTATAAATTTGCTCTAAGTAAATTGAATAGAGAGTATTTCTATAAAATTTAACTCTTGGTATATGAATCTTGTACCAAATGTCTTTTATAATTAACTTTTTTAATTACAACATTTTTTTTCTAATTGCATTTTACAAACCTTATATTGTATGCATTTATTTAATTTTTAGAAGAAAAAACACAAATTCCATTATGAATGGACGCAAATACCCCTTTCTACACATGCTTATCCTATCGTTAGAGTTTTCTTGAAAATCAAGAAATACTTACCTGAAATGTAAACTGGCCCATTAAAATCCACTAGAGCCCGATAACGGATTCGGACCTTGCCCAGCCCTTGGACCGATGCCGAAGTGTAAAACGGATTCGGAGTTGTTTGTTAACGTTTTTTCATTTTTTCTTTGGGTTCTGAAAGGTTTATAGCACTTCCTAAATAATTAGTAATACTTAATGGCATTAGGTTTTAAGAATTAGTAATACATAATTTTTAACCATTTATTTTATGGTTTAAAATTTAAAATTTATTTATTAGTTTAACAATATTTTTAAAACCAACTATTTTTTTTAGTATCGTTATTTTATATCTTTATTAGATGATTAATTATATATTATTATTAATAAAATTTATATAAAAATAATACATTATTATATGAGTATTATTAATTTTAAAATATTATTAATTATATAAATATAATTACATTTTAAAATATTTTTATAAAAATAAGACAATTATCCAAACAAATTTAGATATATACACATTCATTTTCATTTTAAACTCATATTTAATTCTATAAGTTTTTATCGGAATATAATATTAATACTAATAATAATAATGATAGTATTAGTATTATTATTAATTAGCTAAAATTAATTTAATTATAATATAATACCAATGCTAACTCTTAATAATAATATATTAGTAATACTAATAGTAAATTAGAATACAATACTAATACTAACTCATAATTAGGATACTTTATTAATAAATTTAATAATGACGTAATAAATTATCCTCAAAGAATTTAAAATAAAAGTTAATTTTTACAACCTCAATATTTCCTCTTGTGTATTTTTATGTATGTTATGAATTACTTGAAAATTAATTATTGGTATAAAAAGAAAAATCTTACTATTATTTACTCGTATCAAAAGATAAAAAAATAAATTAAGTAATCAATTTTTTTATTCCAATAATTTTACTTAATTACTTAAAAATACAAATGTACTTCAAATTGGCTCACTTTGTTTTCTAATGAACTTAATAATTTAATTTTCTTCAAATTTCATTTTTTACCAAATAACTTAATAACCATAGTTTAGAACATACATTAATTAAATTAAATTTTTTCTACTTACTTATATTTTTTGTACTTGGTTTTAATTTCTATTGGGCTTATTAGAAACTTTTCTAATTTGTAAGGACCGAAATGTAATTTTCTATACCAAATTACATTATACTTATGAATTCTAGGACCAGAATGAAAATATGTTATCTTTTTCCCTAGGCAAGGACTAACAAGGTAGTTTACCACCCAAATAACCATTTTCAATTGCTAGTATTTTGTTTGCTACCAAAAGTGAAACTTTGATAAAAGATTCGGTGCAATTTTCTTGTCCACGAGCATGATAGATTCAACTTTAAATTTTATGTTTTCACTGAAAATCTGATTTCTTAACTTTTTCGTTTATAATTTGTCATTGAAAATGATAGATTTCACTATAATACATTTACCACCAACCGATTGACAGATTTTTCTTTACAATTCACACTCCAAAACTCCAAACCTATTTTGATAATTAATTTTAAAACTAGCCTACGTTTATAAATAATTTCCCTCTAGAACTTATTTTTGTCATAAATCCTACATTTCTACCTACTTAATGTAACGCCTACAATATATGGAGTTTTCTTGGAAATCAAGAAATACTCATTAAGGCCCAACTGAAATGTAAACCGGCCCATTTGAATCCACAAGAACACGAAAACCTTCTTGCTTCTCTACCCTTTCCTTTCCGTACCTTAAACCCAAAACCCTTCCGCTCTGCTTTAGTATCGGTTGGTCGCTCTTCTTCTCCCACTAGCAAGAAATCCTACAAGGTTTGCGCAGATTTTCCTTTCTTTTGATCTTCTTATTCTAATTTCTGAAATTTTCTCGATGATTTTATGTGGTTGTTTAGTTCTTTTATTAGCTTTTGGGGGAGAGAGAGAGGGGTTTTGAAACAATCGGTGTTTTAAATGTTAGATTTCTGAGCCTAGTTAACGTGATTGAGTTGTTTGCTTATTCTCCTCCACTTTCTCGGGAACCAATTGGAAATGTTTAACTCTTGTTTGTGTAATACGAATGATTATTTGGTTAATGTTTGTGTAAAGTGATTGAGATTTCATTTCTTGTTTTTATGGGTATTGTTGCCGCCTAAAGTAATTTTCTAACTGGTGTAAGCTTAATGTGCATATATGAAATGCTATGGTTTTAATTAGTTGTAATTTGGTGCTATCTATATTCGAAAGTGAATCTAATTGCACTCTTTTATCTCCCTATATGTAATGAGACAGATCTGTATATCTTATGCTCGACCCTATAGATGTAAGGGTGAAGGTTGAAACTATTACTTTTGCTTCACTAAGTATTACTGTGTCTGGGTTTTGGTACGAGTTTTTTCCTGGATAGCTAGTTAGTTAGTATACTCTTTGTAGCTATTTTGGCTTATGCTTTCAAGAATAGTGGGGGATTTGTAGCTGAATTTGATTTGTAGCTATTTTAGTCATGTTTTATTTGACATGATGTTTTTGGCATCATTACCCCGATTAATGTTATAATGCTCTACCCTCAGCTTTAGGGAAAATGAATTTCAAAAATGTCAAGGTTCCTAATGTGCCGGGCGGTGGTGCAGCTTCTGCTTTGCTTAAGCTTGGTGTAATTGGCGGGCTTGGTTTGTATGCTGTTACTAACAGTCTCTACAATGTTGAAGGAGGTCATCGGGCCATTATGTTCAACAGAATAGTTGGTGTAAAAGACAAGGTAAATATTCTGGCATTCTGCTTTTGGTTGGAGAGGATACTTCCAGCTATTTGTATTGATTATAATTTTGTTTTCAAATTTGATTTCCTTGTGTGTGATTTCTGTGTTCTAGTTGCCTGAAACCTTCTGTGAAACTTTTTGTTATATGTTTTATCTTCCATATGATCAATCAGAAAAATCACAGGTGTGCGAAAAATAATTTTGCTTTTTTCACCGTATACGTGTCCTTATGGTGAATGTAAGAGGTTTCTATGTAGCAGCACATTTCTGATTATCCTAAAATTTACTCTTCTAATCCTGTTCCACAATTGATGCCCTTCCTAAAGGAATACATCAAAAATGGTAATGAGAAGTCTCTTATAACAAAATACTGCTTCGATCTGAAAATATTATTCTTTGTGCTCCTACCTTGTAGCTGGTATAGTTTTGTTGTTTTTTTTTGCCAGATGCAGTTTAATTTTTAACAAAATGTTAAAAGGAAAGATTTCAAGAATTAGCTAGGAATGTTTTTGTTTCTTCTAATTATCTTTTACCCTACTTCTCATTATGTTTTACCGTCATCAGTGATCTTGTACCAACAATGCTAGATGTTGAATCCGTACAAAGTTACTGGTATTGGTTTTTGTATTTGGAGACGTCAGATTTGCATATTTGTCATTGAATAGACTTAAACATTAAAACAAGTGTCTGAAGGCGTGATTTAAGTCACCACTGATACTGTTTGGCCTTACCTGTATTTATTGTTGTTGAATGGACTAGATTTTTTCTTAATTTTTCTGTTAAATCTGTTGCTTTTTTTGGATTTAATACGTGTACAATTGCTTGCCTTTTGTTGTTAGACACTTTAGGCCTCTGCTTCTCATGTCACAGCGTTTGTTTCTTGTCATTGATTGAGGATGTAGAGGATATGTTAACTACTGGAAGCTGATATTGGTGATGCCAATCAATGTTAACAATTTGTGCTTGGACTTCCCCTAGATTATATAGGATACCACTATGTATTTTGAATTTTTGTTTATGCAGACTACACTAGTATTTTTCTGATTTATCCTGGTAAATTATGCTTTTGTTAGATAGTCTGACAATGTATGGGGTGAATGTACAGGTTTACCCTGAAGGGACTCACCTTATGATTCCATGGTTTGAACGTCCAGTCATTTACGATGTCCGTACACGACCCCATCTTGTAGAGAGTACTTCTGGGAGCCGTGATCTTCAAATGGTAATATTATTCTGTCTTTATTTTTCAATGTTCATTTCTCTCTTAAAGGCTTCATTGCAGCTTCTCAATTTTGGAACCTCAGCAAGGCTATATTTCTATATTATTGTTTCTATCTTTATTCAAGGCTATCTTTCTATTCTTTATTTAAAAAATGTATTCATTCTACTATTCACTCATTTAGTTGCTCGAAAAGATGATTGATTTGCATTTTCGCATAGCCTTTGTAGTCTCGTACTATTCATGAATTTGTCATCTTGAGTTGGGAATCAGGAACTAGGGAAAACTTTTAAGTTCATTCATTATATTCAACACCTCAAATTTGACTTTCCACTTGTTAACTTTTTGCGAAAACATATGTTTTCTTTATTTTACAAAAGGAATTAGCAATTTTAGCTTCTTTCTTGTAGGACTTAGTGAAACATGCTCATTTTTGAATGGTTTACTGTTCCTATGTCCATCTCTATTCATATTTAAAACCTTATAGTCTAAGCACCTTAATTATGTTTCTTAAATTGCTGTACAGGTTAAGATTGGGCTTCGAGTTCTTACTCGTCCTATTCCAGACCAACTACCTACCATTTATCGAAGCCTTGGTGAAAATTATAATGAAAGAGTTCTGCCTTCTATCATCCATGAAACACTGAAAGCTGTGGTTGCACAATATAATGCTAGCCAGCTTATTACTCAGCGAGAGGTAAATTAACTTTTACTGAATCCGGTTCTGATGCAAATTCTCTCTTTATTGGATTGACATGATTGGCTCTCAAACTTTACAAGTGTTATTACAATGTAGTTGTTCGAGCACCATATATTTTGATTACTTTGGTTTTGTTATGCCTCTAGGCCACAAGCTTACCAGAATGTTCCATTTCAGGAAAAAAATGTATTCATTAAAGATTCTTGATTACTTTCTCATTTATGAAAAAATTACTTATAATAACCATCATTGTCTTTGTATTACTTCCTGCTTTTATGTGGTTGTTCAGGTGTCATTATACCTTTTTGCTATCTGACATTGGTTTTTTGTAGGCTGTTAGCAGGGAAATACGAAAGATTTTGACGGACAGAGCGCGCCACTTTAACATTGAACTAGATGATGTGTCTATTACAAGCCTGACTTTTGGTAAGGAATTTACTGCTGCAATTGAAGCAAAACAGGTGGCTGCACAAGAAGCTGAGAGGGCTAAATTCATTGTGGAAAAGGCTGAACAAGACAAGAAAAGTGCTATAATCAGAGCAGAGGTTTGAGAAACAAAGAACATTTATTCTTCTATGCTTCAAATATATAATAACCTCTTATATCCAATATATTAAGCTTCAATGTTCTGGATCCTTAAAACATGTTTTTATATTAAAAATAATCTCTCCTATTCCTCATATTTGTTTATTTTTCTCTTTTGTTTCCCTTACGACGAATTTGTTACCCCATTCCAATTATTTTTTTGCATCTTTATGGCCTTACAGGGAGAAGCCAAGAGTGCCCAGTTGATTGGTCAGGCTATTGCCAATAACCCTGCCTTCATCACACTTAGGAAGATTGAAGCTTCGAGAGAAATTGCACACACAATCTCAGCTGCCGCAAACAAAGTCTACCTCGACGCAGATGATTTGCTACTCAACCTTCAAAAGATGGAGTTGGATGTTCAGGGTAAGAAGTAGGCCTTTTTCCTCTCTCACAACTTGATTTTTGTTTCTGAACAGTCAATTTGGAATCTTTCTTGAAAACTTCAGTGGATAAAGTAAATCTGGGGATTTGTTTTACTTGTCCTAGTTTTATCTAATGGATGTCTTACATCAGGAGATTAATGACTTGAGAATCATCAATGGAGATGGAATCTTCATGGGATCTTTCCTAAATTTAAATGCAACTTTTGTTGAATCTCATGTTTCATCAAGTTATAAGATTTTCTCTCTCAATAATGATAGATCGATTATTGGTCGAAAATACATTTCCAGCTTCTCTTTTTGGCTATACTAACATGATATTTTTTAGAGAATCGAATCTGGGATCTAGGATCTCTTATTAAAAGTGCACTGTGTCTTACCATTGAACTCTCTCATATACATTCCTCTTTCTTGATTTGTTCAACAAATGTATAGAAGATGCATTTTATGGAAAAGTTAAAATCCTCATCTTAATAGAATTATGTTTACCAATTTGTGTGCATCATATGACATAGATTTTGTAATAATTTGATCCAACAAACGTCATCATGTGATCATGTTTAGGGATAATCTAATGTAAGATGATGTGTGGTTATGATGTAAGGTAAAGTTGGAGTTTTTCAAGTCCTGCCCTAAGGTCTAGATGATTAGAGATAAATGCCTCAAGTAATAGATTACTTGTAAATGTCAACGTTTTTGACATGTGAACTACTTGACTCTGCTCTTTCTACATAGATATTTTAACCAGATTTGGTTGTGCATGATGCATCTCAACCACCACTTCTACTTTCTAGAATAATAATAATAATCTACGTGTCGTTATGAGGATGATAAAAGAGACTAATACTTTTGTATATCGACATTGGATCAAATTAGTTGGATATCTAATTGTCATTAAAGGTTTAAATTTTTGTTTATTAAGTTGCTTAATTTTGCAAGTTTTAACTAAGCTTACCTAGACCTTATAATTAAGTTTGTGGTATTTATATGGTTATAAATGAACGAGCTGAATTGAGTTCGAACTAAAAAAACAAATTAACCAAATTTGAGTTTGTGAATCTTAGAAATGTTCTAATTCGGATATAAATTCTCTTGAATACCTTCATAAATTATATGGAATTTTATTTAATCATTCACTTAAATTAAAAAAAGTGACTAATATGCAATTTTTGGTTTTACTTCTATGAACGTTAATAATGTTATCTTAGTGTTAACTAATTAAAAAACTTATAGTGATTGTAAATTTGAATTTGCTAAAACAAATTGTATATTTGAAATTCTATAGTGAGAATTGAGATAAAAATTGAGTAATTTTTGTGATGTAAAGTATTACTATTGATCGACAATAAGATATAAACATAATAATTATTTGTTATTGGGTGCGACAAATTGGTGTCAAGGCAATGTGTGTGTCTCTATGTAGACGTAAAAAGCCAACTAAAAATAAGTGGCATTTAGTCATGGCCACGTCACCACGCGGGAGAGGGAGCCGATTATAAGTGACGTGGCAAATAGTACAGGTCACTGTAGTGATATGCGGTTACACGTGGCGGGCCCTGAAGGTGACATCATAGACACGTTTGATGATGTGCCGGTGATTTTAAATTTAGTTTTGCTTACGACATCTTTCCCGCACCGTCCGCCACCAGCGGCTGGAATTTGTTTTGTTTGGTATTATTGCCCATGGGAAATGGGCACACCATATTCAAGTCCAACTACTAATTTTACTTTTTTTTTTAAGAAATAAAAAATATTTCAATATTAAAAAATTAAAGAAATTTGTTCCATCTGATGGATTTTTTTTTTTTCAGCAATAACTTTATGATTTTCAAATTAAATTTGTATATCCTCTTTAAATTCTTCCTCAAAATAATAATGAACTCTCATAGGAGCGAAAAAACAATTTTTATAAAATTAGAACAAAAAATACTCTATTGAAAATAGAATATTATTAAAAATATTAAAAAAACCATATTTATTCAAAAATTTGATATCTAGCATTATTTGTGGGCATTAATTTTCTTTATTTCTCTTTTTTAAAATATAATATTCATATGTATGTTAATTTCGTTCCTAGAATTTAAAATCTATGGATTCTACTAATTAAGCTACAGTATAATTATTATTAATTTTTTTGTGTTTCTTTAATTATATAATAATATGAATTGATGATATCGGGGCATTCAATAATTAACTTATTAGTTTTGTCAATATTATTTTTTAAGAAGATTTTTGGTCAATATTCGGTAAGCGTCACGACTTATTATTGACATCATCATGACCCTCCACACCGATTGCCACTCAAATCAAACGACTAAGGCAAAAGGCATTTATTCAATGAATTTAAAAAAGCATGCAAATCATGGAAATATTTGTTCATTGAATGATGTGCTTACACGTATTTGCTTCCTCATACATACATAAATAGATTTATTATATTATAACTGAGCTAAGAAAAAAAAAAAAAAAAATCTCACCCCCAACCCAATTATGTTCTTCTTATCTGATTTAATTATCATAAAATTTAATTATGTTAATTTTTTCTTAAATAAGTAAGGGTATAATTTATTTTCAAACTATTTACAAGTAGAAAATAATTTTTACTAGCAAACTGTTTATAATTACTGTTTATAATTAGATCCAATTTGTTAGTATTTAAATAACATTAAATTATTTAAATAACTATTAACATTAAAAACTAATTTTTTTTTTTTAAAAAGTAACTAAGTTATGCCGTTTTATGCAATAAAAATTAGTTTTTTTTTTTTTAAAGGACGCAATTTTGCACCTAAAAGCCAAGTAATCTTCAAATTTTGATTTGAGCTAGCACTGTGAAAAGATGTTAAAATATGATGTTAATGGTACTTTTAACACTTGGGTTGGGTGAGATGCAATTAAAATTTCTATCTTTTCTAACTAAAACTGAAACCAATAATTAGAAGCTATAATGGATGCCGTCCATACGCTTACTATCATAATCTCTTTAGGAGAAAAATAAAGTGTCATTATCAAACAACACATATTGGTGCAATACATGTGCCAAAACATAAATATATGTAAATATTCAAATAATTAAAATATTCAAAAGCAAAATTAGTGACACAATATACAAAGTAGTTTAATTTACAATCATTATAGTTTGATTTGGTCCTAAATTTTTATTTCAATGTTAAAAATGGTACAATTTTCTTTCAAACCAGGCAAGTTGGCTCAATATAACCAATTTGTCTAAGTTTAGATGTAATTAAAAAACACAAAACTATCAATTTTTACCATTTTGTATTAAAAATAATTCTAAGAGCAAAGAATAAATAGTATTTGAAGTATCAAATATCTAAACTCTTATACATCACGATTCACGATATTACAGTGTTTTTTTACTATGATCAAATTAATATTTTACATGTTTACGTGGCTTATAAGAGGTTAAATTGGTTGATATTATACTTAAAATATTAAGTTGGATATTGTATATGTGTTAAATCGGCTCTTCAAACATGGTGGTTACATTTGATAATTTAATTAAATGTTAACGTTAAATTATGTATTAACTATTAAGTTAATTATAATTATCGCACACGTCATAAAACCGTAGCGGTAATTTAAAAAAAAAAAATTAACACCGAACACACGTCACCCCTATCCATAGTACAGAGCCTAACAAAATAAAACAAGAAATGGCCAACTGCCGTTGACGCGCCAAAGTCCCTAATTTTTATTTTTATTTTCCCCAATTTCGATTTCCCAACTACTATATATAAAAATCTCCATTCCCCAAATCAAAAACTACCCATTTCCTCTCTCTCTCCCAAAATCTCTGTTTACTGATCTCCCAAAACCAACTATGCAGCAAGCAATTCCTTACAAATCATGGGTACCCTTATACAGAAATTCAAATAACCCATTAATCCCATCTTCTTCCCCTTCCTCAAAAAATCCAATTAGTAGCCTTTTTGGTGCTAATATTAATACTAAAGATTCAAACTTTTTAAAAGGGTCAAGCAATATGGCAAATTTGGTTAAAGAAAATGCAATTATAGTGTTTGGTAGACGTGGGTGTTGTATGTGTCATGTAGTGAAAAGATTGCTTTTGGGTCTTGGTGTAAACCCACCAGTTTGTGAAGTTGATGAAGAAGATGAAGTTGGAATTTTGCAGGAATTGGAAGAAATTGTTGGAAAAGAGGATGAAAATGAGAAAAGGGTCTTGTTTCCTGCTGTTTTTATTGGTGGGGAATTGTTTGGAGGATTGGATAGGCTTATGGCTACTCATATTTCAGGAGAATTAGTGCCTATTTTGAAAGAAGCTGGAGCTTTATGGCTTTGATTGATCATACCAAGTTTTGTTCTTTTCTCAATTTTCTTTTTTAATTTTATGATTTGATGTTGGAAGAAGATCTATTTTTTTTTTTGGGGTTTTAGAATTTAATTGTAATTTTATTAGAAGGAAAAGAAATAGAAAGTTCTTTTTTGGTTAATTTTAAAGTTGGAGTCTGATTGACTTTTGGCGTTTAAACAGATATTCATAGCTGTTTACAGGTACAAATTGTCATATTTTTACACTAAAAAGTGTTAAAGAAAAGACCTAGTACTTCATTTGTATCCTCACATGGAACACCTTGTATATATTTAAAAAAATGAAATTCTATATGAACCATCCACCAAACAATTCTTTTATTTTAAATTAACATTGTATATAGCAATAAGCTGGCTTTTAAGCCTACTCATTTCACTCTCATTTTCAGCTAATTGATAATAATATATTTTTATGAGCTTCGTAAGATTATTTTCTTTGCACATTTCTTACCTATGCAATGCAAAAAGTATGCTACCTATCCAATATAATGACGGAAGTTTTTATATATGTAATTGAATATGAAACACAGCGAAAAAAAAGTACATGAGTTAGTTTTCCAGCTTAAAAAATATCAAAGTGTTTCAAACCATGAATCAAAATCATCCAAAGGTTTAGACTTCGTTACAGGCTGAGAAGAGGAAGAAGAACATTTAATCTCATCACCAGTAACTATCGGTATCTCCCGAGGATGATACGAGTTGTTTTGGTTTGACAAATGAGACGTAGTCTCAAGCAAATCATCCAGAAAATCATCTAGTTTAGCAGCTACAACCTTTGTTTCTGAAGAGCTTGTGCTTGTGGCATTTCTACTAGATTGTGGGGGAGCTATAGAAGTTTCCTTGTGGGATGCGAGGAAGCTGCTTGATTTGGAGCTAGAAGAAGAATCAAGAAACTTGGTCTCATTCAACGAGTCCAAAAGCAAATCCAGTTCTGCTTCTGCTGCTGCTGCCTCGAACGAGGATAGTTTCTTATTGTTCTCCGCTTGCGATTTCTGATTGCTGGTCTTACTAAAATTGCTATCTTGACTTGGATTCTGCTTGTCCTGGGCTTGCTTTAATCTATCCAATCCTTGATTAGGTGAAATGGTGTTTGAATGACGATTAATGGTGGATTCTGATGATGTGTCTTCAACATTCTGGTTGGTGACCTTATTCTTCTCAGAAAAATCTATTGCCAAATTTTCCATGACAGCCGTGGTGTTTTCAGTTTCACTTGTTTGCGTTTGGCATGAATCCTGGCTGCTGCTTGCCTTTGATTTATCATCAGCCTGTCAAATAAGGCATTTTCAGATCAAGGTACCAAAATCAAGTTGGAAATGCAGTTGCAGACAGTACTTTAGAGACAGAAATTCTGTAGCAAAATTAATTTGAAACTATTATTTGATCATTATGGATTTCGGATGACTGAAACATGTAAAACTTTACCTAAAAATAACAACTTTAGTGATGAATGCTCAACATATTCAACTGGTGCTCTCAACTCAAACGCATCTATAATGTCAATATCAAATGGACAATGAACATTTAAAGGGTGTTTCTCAAAACTTATAAGTTTGTCAAAACACATTATATGTCATTTTAACTTATAAGCAGTTAAGTGTTTCTAAAAACTAAAATTTTTAACTTACAACTTAAAAAAAAAAAAAAAAAAAAAGGTATGCATGACTTCTAATATAATTCTTGGAAAAAATAAATCAAATTAGAATATAAGGCATACCGCTTCTGACGGTACCAAATCTGGTTCTATATAAAGCCTCTTTGAAATGTCTACTTTTGCTAGTTGTTCCGCGAGAGCGTTCAAATTCAGCGAAAGAAATGATGCCTGGTTGACAAAATATTCAGCAGAAAATTAACAAAAAGAAGACAGTTGAGTAGCTAAGAAGAGAAAATTGAAAAAACAGAGAAGAAAAAGAGCGCAGAATATAGCAGTAGGAATAGATGGTATTAACATATTGATAAATTGCCTAATACTGCCGAGAATTGTGTTCAATTTCATATTAATATTAATATATCTTTGAAGCTAGAGAACATCCAAACTGTTGATGTCAAATACAATCTACATGGGAGAAAATCCAATTTTTTTTTTTTTTTTTTTTTCATTTGCATGTAACTACAAAGGGAATACAGGAAGTCAATTACCTCAGGGATAGTAGATGTTTCATCCTCTACAACAAAATTATCATCTCCAATCCATGACAGCATGCTCTCTCCCCTTACTGAAAGCATTGACCCTAATCCGAGTTCGAAGTCCCCTAAAATCAGTGATATCATGTTAGGCATTTAAAATCAACAGCTCAACAACAACAATACAGAAGTTACATGATAAATCAGAATAGCCTTGTCTGTGAAGCTATTCATTTTCATGAAGAAATAGATATAATCAATTTTCCAAATTCTTAATCAAGACTGTTAACAAGATTACAATTTTATTTTCAAAACCATAATGGAAAGAACAACCGAGTAACTTAAATTGGAAGTCCTAATTTCTACATGGGAAAGAGAAGAAATGAAGAATCAGAATATCATTTTTTTAATAAGAACAATATTGCCTACCCACTAACCATGTGTCAATATGAACTTACTAAACATATGGATCCACAGAATAGGAACATAAATGGCTAAGAAAATATCTACTTTCTCTACTTCCTAGAGTACCTTTACCAAAGTATTAAGTGAGTTTGACGCACACAAAAACTTTTTCTTTCAGTCTCAAAACTACATCCGGAAAGTTTTAACTAAGTTGGTAATGAATTACTCGCTACCTAAGTAATCTTCAGAACACATAAAAATTTCTCAAACAGCATATTAGGTAGGCAAATTTTCTTGACAGCATAATAGATAGGCTACTAGTAGATTAAAAATTTAAAATACATCATGCAATATTGTTTTCCACATGACTTCTCTGTCAATTTATAGCATCAAATGAATAAAATAAATTTAGTATACAATACAACTGAAGAAGCAGAAAGATGTGAATAAATACCTGGCAATATGTCATCCAACGAAGGGAAAGTATTGGAGTAAGGATTTGATTGGCATTGACATTGAGCTTCAGCAATCAGGTGACGAAAGTCTGCACCTTTACTCTTAGGGAAAACAACATCAGAAGCTTTGCTTTTACTAATACCCCCAGATGGGTCTTCAAAATCTGAATCAAATTCGTCTTCATAACGATCCCAATTTGTTGGAAGTGCAGCCTGTCGAGCTCTCTCTTTTGCTTGCTTCCCCAATGCCTTATTCCCACTTCCAGCAGCATTACCAGCACCAGTTCCAGAAGTAGAAGGAGCTTTTGATGATTTTACACTAGAATGAGAAGGCTTTTTTTTGCTATGATGCAGTGAGTGAGCCCTCTTAGATTTTGCTAATGATTTTGAATCCATCTATACATTAAAAGAGAATCGGAAATCACTATGCTTAGAAACAGTGATTTCCAATTCAATTTCACCCTAATTTTGTTTAAGAGAAGAGATGAGGGGTATGGAATCGAAAAGGCCAGCTGTAGAAGTGAGAATTAGGATGACAAAAAGAGAAGAAAAGCCGATAAATTTGGCAGCAGAAATCCAAACTTAATCCAACACTGGCAAAAGCACAAATTTCAAAATTAAATAATAAAAATCGTATGATCGCCTAAATTTGAAAACACCCATTTAAAGATTTCTAAAATCATGATCAAATGTATGAACTAAATGAAGAAAGATTCAAACTTCCCCCGTAGACGAACAAATCAAGCAAACTCAGTAAAGCAACAACCAAATGCAAACTGATTAAGTTTTCGAATTAACTAACTTTGAATAGCTTCGCATAAGAAAAACAGAAAATAAGTAATAAGCAAGTGAATTCTAAATTGGGTAATATTAATACCTGGATGGATTTCTTGGATATTAGCTTGAATTGCTTCTACTGCACAAGGAAAAATGCTTCGTTCGGTTTTTTTGGCAATCTTCGCGAGCTTTGGAAGAAGTTCGGTCGTTTTGGCAGAAGAATTTAGAACTACAAACAGCTGAGAGTTAGGCTGGTTATTGGAGGTTGAGCCCAAAATGATTAGGCTTGCTAGCCCATGTATATATGGGCTTGGGATAGAAAGTAGAAAAACATAATTATACTAATATAGTGTGAAAAAGCAGCAATTTTTAAACTTATTTAGTAAATGTCACGTATTTTAAATATTTAATAAATATCATTTAAAAAAAATTAAAGTAAGTGTCATGGTTAATATTTAATTTTTATATCTAAGTAAATATGCATATTTACCAATATACTGAATAAGAAATTCGTGTATTTATCTACATCATATGGATAAATACAAAATTGAATATGAAATTTAACTAATATTTCAAATTTTTTAATATTTAGTTATAATAAAGTTACAAAAATAAAATTTTTTTAGGTTAAACAAAAGGTCAATTTTATAACAACTTGAGATTAGTAAATATCATAACACTAATTTACAATTAGTGTATTAACTATTGATTAAAATGATTATTTTATAATCTTTCTAAATGTTATTTCTGCTTTATAAATCCCCCAACAAATTACTAACAATCATATATCAAATATGAATATAAGGGATCATTTTCAATCATCTTCCAAATTATTTTTAGATATGATAACGGATAGTGCCGATTTTGATTTAAAAATCAGTAGTACACTGTTTATATTTTGAATAATCATGAATTGACACGTGTCTAAACGGAATTGACATTTCACGATGCATTGGAGTGCTTGTTTTTGTTACTTCCGCTTCTTTTCTTTAAGTTTCAATTGTTTATTTTAGTATTTCTTCAATATTGATTTTGATATGAAAATTCATTGCTACTTTTTTATTGTTCTACCTTTGGAACCACCTAAAATTGATTGTTTCGATTGAAAAATCCCTTTGGAAACCCAAAGTATAGCCACCATCAGCTCCACATGTTTTTGAAATGTGAAGGAGTAAATTAGGAGTAAAAGTTCAATAAGCACTAATTTTGGTAAATATCACTAATTAACTCAAAGTTTTTGTTATTAGATATTCATATAAAATCAAAATAATGTTATTTCACAAAGCACTAGTCATCCTCTCAATAAGTCCTTTTTTCCCCTCAACAAATGTTTTGTTTTATAATTTAAATTAATATTTAATGGCAATGATAATGGAAGCTATGCATTTCAAGGATATACTAATAGCATAAAAAAGTTTTCTTTTTTTTCCATTTGTTGGTTGATAAAGCTAATTTATGATGCATGAGAAAAGCAAGTCATCAATTGCTTGATTTTTAATCTAATCTATGTGATAAAGTTTATTTCTCTTTTTAAAAAATTCTTTTTCTTTTCTATTAATCAAATCTATGTGCTTGATTAATTACAAAATAAAACATTAAAATGCATATTTTGAGAGAGAATTAAAATTCTTATCTGATTTTTTCCCTAAAAAAAATTAATTAATATCAAAGTTCAAATTTTTAGTATAAATAGTTTGATAAATTAGATAAGTAATTAAAGTAAATTAGTATGCATAAATTGGTTATATTTTGCACATCCACAATAGATTGGATGCTTTTATTCTTCAACCAAATGCAATATGCTGAGGATAAGTGTAGATTATTTGGATATAGATTGCTAATTGTTACTTGGTCACAAATATGAAAATATTTACAATTAAACTCAAATATGAATTATTTAATACTTAATCTAATTAATTTTAAGGAAATCAACAAATACTTTATTCATTATTTGGTCCGACCAAAATAGTACATACATCATTTCTATTAGGTATATACAATGTTATCTCTTAATAAATTTTTTTGTAGTCATAATATAAATGATTTTATTATATAAAAATATTTATTTGATATATAATTTCCTAAACTTATTAGAGACCAAATCTATTCTTATCTTCTTTCATTTTATATATATTTATTTTGTACAATATTTCAATAGTCGATACTCATATAAATATATAGCCCTCTTTTTGAAATGTTTTAAATTAAAAAATAGATAGCTTTTGAACAAATTCTTGTCTTTTCTTAAATTTATTTCCCTCTTTTATTTATGCATTGCAATAATTATATCAATGATTAAGGATGGATAATCACCATTCCAAATACTTATCAATGATCTTTTCCTTAGTGGAATTTAAGTGCTCATAAAAATAAATTGATGGAGACTCTTAATTAGTTTATAATACATGATATTAATAGTGTTTTAAAATTTTTTGGTCAAAATAATATTTTAATTATGAATACTTAATTCAATAGGTTCAGGCATTATATGGTTCATTTTTTTCTTCTCAATCTCACATATATTTACATTAGAAAGGTGAATCAAGATTAGGTTTAATTAATTACAATTTTCCCTTTTAAGAGAACATGAGGGACCATTCATTCTATGGTGGGGTGCTTCTTTTTTTTTTTTAAAAAAAAAAAATACACATATATTAACTTTGCTTTTCAAAGCTTAAAAGAGAATCTTTAATCTTCTTATTATATAATAAGGTATAAATTGTATTTTTGAGTGAGTAAAAGTTATATGATTTGGTTGATTGGTAAGTGGTGGTCTTTTTCATTTTTATTAGCTTATAACAATTTTACCTAAACACTTCCACCATAATGATAAATTGCTCATACTTTTCTTTAATGGAAAATATATATTTTTTTATTTGTAGATATTTATTTTTAATTTATTGCACTAAGAATTATACTAATCATGTTTGTATCACATCGGTTTGCTGAAAAATACGTTGTTAATCTTAAATTAGTTAATAACTAAAGTTTATAAGTTTATACTACATAATAAAATATAACACTCATTCAAAATATGTATAATTAAAAGGGTTTATAAAAGTATAATATAATTGACATTTCATATATTCTCTTAAAAAATATCCATGCAAATTTTATTATTATTATTATTATTATTATTATTATTATTATTATGGATCGGCCTAAAATGTTAAAACTTAAAAAACTAATTTGAATTGCACATAAACAAATCAAATTAAAGAAAATATCCACTATACGTATTATTTTATTTATAATGATTTTTATGACTTGTTGGACAATAATTTTTTCAGTATTTTTATTTGTTAAAACACCCATAGATTCGCAGTTTTTAAGTTAATTTTTAATTATTTAAGTAGTGTTTTGAAAAATGTTAAATATTTTAACTTTTATATTTTTAATGTTTGGTATACAACTTTATTAGTCCGGTAAATTATATGTAATGGGTGTAGTTCAAACATTATGTACATAAATAAATATAATATTGTCTATCTCTCTTGAGCTTTCACTAATTTTTGCTCTCTCTTTCCCTTCCTAAAATATTTTCAAGGACATTATATGTAGGTAGATACCAATTTCAATTATGTGATTTATGTCTTTACTAAATAGTGAAATAAATAATATACAATCATCTATAAATAGACATTGCACAAAAGTCACACTCAATGAACAATAAATGTAGTTTTTTGTAATTTGATTAATTAATGTGTTTGAAACTATATATTACTTATAATTAGATATTTAATATTTGCAAGATATTTTTGACAAAAAAAAAAAAAGTAATATAGGGTTAATGAGTTATTTGTATTTTACAAGTGAAAACAAAAACAAAAATGCACTAAGTGACATTTACATACTTTAGTCTCCAATACGTTCAAAAAATAGAAATATAGTTTGTCTTCTTCCCTTTCATATCCATAATTTTTAGATACTTTCAATTTTCATTCACTCAACTACCTCAAACATTTTGTCTGCCCACTCACAAATTAACCACTTCAATTGTTCCTATTTTGCACTTTTAATAGCCTTTAATTTAATATGTACAGTAAAATGTTAAGAAATAGTATTAATTTGTTTTTAAAACTTTATTATTATTATTATTTGATAATAATAATAATAATAATAATAATAATAATAATAATAATAATAATAATAATAATAATAATAATAATAATAATAATAATAATAATAATAATAATAATATGCAGTATGTTATTTGTCATTCTTATACTAAACACCATTGCCTAATAAACATTTTTTTAAAAAAAAAAATCAAATATTATTCTTTGGTGTTTTGTCTACCAATTATTTAGATCTATAACATATAACAACAAATCATTGTTCTCAAGTCATCCAATATATTTGAAAAACATTCCCCCGCATGAATTTGTTTTTTTTTGTTTTTAAAAAAAAATCCTTTGATTAGAAAAGATTAGACAACATATTTTTTTTTACAAATAAAAATTATATGTATTCAAATATTATTTAACCGTTTCACTAATTGTTAATTATTTCTAGTAATTATTTAAAAACACTAAACATTATCTTATGAAATGCTAAAAAAATTACTTAACGTGAAAAAATTATTTAAAACATTGATACTGAATGCAGTCTAATAAGTAATTAATTTAGATGTAAACTAGACATACTAAATTATATCTTATTCTATTTGTTTTTTTCAAAAAAAAATGATATCTTATTCATTTAATTATATTTATTAATTTAATATTTGGTATGTGATTGCCAATATCTTTAAAGAATATTCACATCCTACTTTTATAAAATATTTATAAAGTTGGTTGGATTAGATTTAATGAGGCTTCCACTGTTATGACATATATGTATGTGTAACACAAATAAGAAAATAAAGTTATTATAAAGAAAAAATAAATAAAGATAATAATAGTAACATGGTTTGCAAAAAAGGCATATATTCTCTAAACTTTTGATATAGCCACAGCATGTGGGTCTCTGTAGGATTTAGATCCAATATCTGTTTTCCCTTTTATGGATTTTTTGTTTTTAATTTCTCAATTTTATTTTTTTTTTCTAACTTTGATTTCAAATATTGTAAAAAATTATAAATTAAATTAAATACCTTTTTTATTTACAAATAACAGTTTCATTTCAATTTGTTTATTCATTTCTGAGTAATTTTAGCAAAGATAAATGCATTTATTATATTTAAAATTAATTAAGATTGATAATAAAAATATGTAATGAAATTACTCTATATTTATTATAATTTATAACATAAAAAAATTATAAAGAAAACTGTTATTTATGAATCCATAAATATAACCAAATGATATGAACATTTATCTAATCACATGAAGCAAGATTTTCAAACTTAAATATAAGGAATTGGGACTTGTTTATATCTCTTGAAATTAGAAAAGAAAACATGTCATGAGGATTTCTTTGAATTCCACAAAATTTATATAATTAATCATAAATTAATATTATAATTAATCCCTTTCATTTCAAACTTGAAAAACGACAACGAAAGGAACAAACATACCCTTGGTGACAACATTTTGCTATACATATATATACCTAACTATATTAATTATATATTTTTTACTATTTGCATAGCTAATTATTTAATTAATACTTATGATTTCTTTGTTTCTTTAGATACTATAATTTGATTTATTGTCACCAAATTATGAGTGCTAACTAATCTAGATTCGAGTAGAGTAAATATTATTAAAAACTGTAAACTCTTTGTATTAATTGCACAAACATACTATTTTTAAAAAATATTTATAGAGACTCAATGGACTGAACAATCACTTTATTTCACACAATGGAGGAGGTCTTCTAGTAGACATAATAATAAGAAATAGTTCGCCTCTTATAAATATGCACCGAATCGATAACAAAATACGATTTGAAAAAATCGAATTCATGACCTCCAGTTCTAATTGCACAAAGACAAGTAATCAAATGGATCACACCTAGTTAGCACAAAGATATATACTAATTTGAACACTAGTTTTTTTAAAATATATATAAAAAAATTAACTTACACTATTAACTTTCGATTAATTTGGTATTCTTTTTGTTGCTAATTAATTAAATACGAGGTGGGGTAAGTATAATTAAGAATCCCATAAGACCTTGAAAGTTGAAGGCTTTGGAGAAGGAGAGAATATTCTGAAGCAGCCACAGTTCAACAGCTAAATTCCAAATATAAATACTAAACAAAGTTAGAAAGCAAAAACATGATTAGATTATGATTAAGGTTTAGCAGGAAAAGTCAGCCCACAAGTAGACGACTGCTCATACTTCCAAAAATTCACTGCCTTTGTCAGCTCGCTGTCTTTTTACATTTTTTATTTACTGATCTCACTAATTAACTCTTAATTAATTAATTAATTAATTACCCAAACTTTAAGTATTTTTTATTTATTTTTTCAAAGCATATAGAAGCTAGATTTATAGGGCATCCCCAATTTTTTTATTTTTCAATTCCATTTCTTCACTTGTGATATGTTTTAAAGCATCTAGAGAATTAAGTTATTAATTAATTATACAAAACCCACTTCATTTTCTTCTTCTTTTTTTATAATTAAAAGCCCATCAATTATAAGTATGTGTTAATAATTTTAATTAATTTAAAGGTATAACAAAAGAAAATAAAAGACTGTAAAAATCTAGCAAATATATATAGAAATAATTATTAATTTATGTAATTTGATCATCCAATCATAAATAACTGAATATATTTTCTATCGAGTTTAATGATTTATTTACAAATAATTGTAATTATTTAACCGTAGAATCACAATAATACAAATTATTATATACTAACAATGATAATTAAAAGAAATTAAGAATATTATATAACATCAGTGTATGTATATAATTTGAAATTAGGAGGGAAGGCAAGGCTCATGGCCCTACTGTCATTAGGACGATTATTCCCTTTTATGTGTTACTTTCGTCGTTTCCTTTGGATTTTACCTTCCTTGACAGTTGGGCACGTGCATGGATACACGTGCATGGAAATTTTAATTACTTGTAAATAATTACTAATAATTAACTTATAAGAAATTAGAATAATTATGGTTAATTACTCGTATCTAATGTGTTAGCTTAGATCAATGGTAGATGAATTACATTTACATATAAATTTTATATGTAAGATAAGGAGTTCTAATCCTAAAAATAATACTAATTAAAATGAAAAATATATAGATATAAATTGGCATGATTAGTTTTTATATAACCTCTTTATATATGTTTCATTTTTATGGATTTTATTAATAAAAATATTAATTTTATTGAAAAAAGGCTAATTTTTATATAAAAAGAATGGTGATAAGGGTTTCAATATATTACATCTCGTAAGTCTCAGATTTTAAAATTTGTTTGATTATATATTACAGATATAAAAGTATAAATGATTTCGTACAAAATATATTATTCAGATTGAATTTTTAAAAATTAAGGCATATTCAACGAGATTTAAAAATACAATTTAATTATAACAATTATGTATAGTTTTATATTTCATAGTAAAAATAAAGTATAATTTCATATTTATTGTTTTTTAAAATAAAAATTAGGATTCTGACAAAAATTATTAATCTTAATTGTTAATTTGATATAAAGTGGGAAGTAAAAATTCATTCATGAAGGGAATCGATCTCCTTCGGGGAAAAAGACTTATTATTTTATGTATATAGCCTGAAATATTGATAAAGATTTTTATACGACTTTTGTGGAAAATGAGGTTAAAAGAAAAGATTTTTGATAGGGGTGTAAAATGTATCAAAACACAAAGATACAACACGACTAACACGGAAAATATAAACATTAGGAATAAAACTTTAATGGGTTGATAACACGGTTAGTAAGATTTCAAAATTTTTTAATTTTTTAAAAAATTTTAACTTTTGAATTTTGTTTAAAAAAATTTTAACCTTTATTTTTTAGTTTATAAATTTATTGTTTTCATTTTATTTATTTTATAGGTTAAAAATGATAATGCTGAAAAAAAAAATTGGTATTTTATAGTCTGAATGCTTTGAATTTAATTCAATTTAATAATTTCAAATTTCAGTGTTATAATAATAATTATTATTTTTTCAAAATATTAACATATTATTATTACTCTAAATATTTATATATGATTTTCTATTTTTTAATAATTATATTAATTAGATCAAATTGGTTGTCTCAAAAATATAGGTTGCTAGGAGAATTAAATAAGTTAAATAAATGGCACTTTATAGAACAAGTTACACGAGTTAAAACGACACGATACGTCTTTTAAACAAGTTAGATCGGATCGACTCGTTTATTAAATGGCTGGCTTGTATTAGGATTGAGGTTTAATGGCTTCACAAATTATCTTCACAGGACATGAATACAAATTTTCAACCTAATTTTTTAGTGGAAGAATTGTCTTAACACAGTCACACTCAAACAAAGACATATTAACTTTTCTTTTTGACATATATACAAACATATACATAAATCCATACCTCTACTTTTTCATATCACCTCCACTACAATACAATTCCATTCTGCAATAATACATTGATTAATCACTATGATTTCCTTTAATCAAACTAATTAATTACTCTCCTTCCAATTTACAAGATTTTATAATCATCATTTTCACATTAAATTAATCATTAATTATGTAATGTGTTTACTTTTTTTACAATATGGTATCATAAATAATTCTCATGTTAATTATTTAATTATTAAATACATGATTATAAATACGACAAATACAATTATTCAAACCTATAGAGTTGGGCACATTAAGGTTAATCTAGTAGTAAATAGATAGATATGTAATATGAGCATAGGTTCTGGGATGGGATCATCCTTCTGACTCAAACAAATATATATTAGAATTAACTGGTATTTAGTTTAATAATTACTTTTTTTTTTTATTTAACCATCCGATTTCTTAACAACAAACAACGGATGTTGATTAATCCGAATTTGAGCCGGGCAGGATCAATAAGGGCCATAAAGCTCTCCCCTACTAAGTTTAATGCAATTTCCAATGATCAAACTCGAGAAATTTAATTAAACTAGAACAATTCTTTTATAGTTGATCTACACGCTTGGAGGTTTTAATAATTACTCTCTAATTGTAGTTAAATGGTTAAATAACTTGTAATTACATAATTGTTAATTAAACCAAAGAAAACAATTAAACCTACCTACCTAAGGATGCATAGGGTAGTGAACCTCATATATACAAAGGAAAAACATATAGGCTTAGCATACAAATATTTATTTGGATATTTTGCCTAATTAATATATAGTAAATTAATTAGCATTTAAATTATGTTAAAAGCATAATAATAATAATAATAATTTAATATACATATGGGTAGACTGGAAGGTAGGAAGAAGAGGATTTTAAATTAGAACAAAAAGCAAACAAATAATGGGATAATCATTCCAAATAGAAAAGGCATTTAGACTAACTTTCTTTCCTTTCCTAATTTTCCTTTCTTCAACCTCATCATATGTGTCATCATGCACCTTTGGTTTTTCCCCTTTCAAGTCCCTATAGAATAGATACTTGCTACTATAAAACTATTTTCTCTCTCTAGATTTCACCTTTAACTTTTCACCATCTCTTATCATTCTTCTTTTTTTTTTTTTTTTTAATTTTAAATTATTCTATTCCACCTTATACCCAAAAAATATATATATATAATTAAAAAAAAAAAAATTCTTGCATATAACTTGCTATGTTTATTAGGGTTGGGAAGAGAAGACCTTCTTCCTAAAGAAAATATCTATCTATTCTATCCTATATATATATTTACCTTTTCTCTTGGGGTTTCTTTCTCTTAATTACAATTCTAAACTTAATTTAAACCGTCTTTCTTTCTTTTTTGTTCTTAATTTCTTCAAGATTGAAGGAAAGTGAAGTGAAAAAAAAAGCTAAAAAAGTTTGATACATGTTAGAAAAGATCATGTCTGCAGAAGAAGCAATCTCAAGTAGTACTACTTCTAATACTAATGGTTTTGTTAATCAAAACCCGATTACTGGATCTAATCCTCCTCCTCCTCTTCCGCCATTAAAGAAGAAAAGAAATCTTCCAGGAACGCCAGGCAAGTTTAAATTAATTTTTCTAATTAATATTATATGTTCTTTCTTTCCCCTTTTTATGTTGATGATCATTCATGAGTATATTCAAAGTTATATTCTACAGGATATACTAATTATTTATTCTTTAATATTTATATGTATATATGTATTTATATACAGATCCTGAAGCAGAAGTTATAGCTTTATCTCCAAAAACTCTAATGGCAACAAATAGATTCTTGTGTGAAATATGTGGAAAAGGGTTCCAAAGAGATCAAAATTTACAGCTTCATCGCCGCGGCCACAACCTGCCGTGGAAGCTAAAGCAAAGGACAACGAAAGAAGCTCGAAAAAGGGTTTACGTTTGCCCGGAAAAATCTTGTGTTCATCATCATCCTTCTAGGGCTCTTGGTGACCTAACAGGGATCAAAAAGCATTTTTGCAGAAAACATGGTGAGAAGAAATGGAAGTGTGAGAAATGTTCAAAAAGATATGCAGTTCAATCTGACTGGAAAGCTCATTCCAAAACTTGTGGCACCAGAGAGTATAAATGCGACTGTGGAACTCTATTTTCACGGTACGAAAAATACTTACTTAGACATGGTTCATAAATTCTACATATGGCTGTCGAAGACGGTCGAAAATAATAATAATTAAAGAAGATCGTAATTTAATTAAGCCGATAATGAATTGAAAATAAAAAGTATGAAAGTGATTCTTGTGGTTGAAATATGTTTGTCTGCTTGAAAGTAAGTTGATAGAGCAACAGAAGTAGAAGCATTAATTATTACTTTTTCAGAAATAATCAAATAACTAAAGAAGAAAATTATGAAGAAAGTGATTTTTGTGGTTGTGATATCTTTGTCTGTGCACCGCCCTCTTCCTGTTTTGGAGAAAAAAAGGAGACATAATGAAGACAAAGAAATAGGTAATAGAAGACAATACTGTTAATTTTCATTAATTTTCTTATTTTTATATATAAAGTTTGAATCTTTGGTAGCCTTAGTTGAAAAATGTTTGACTCCTAATTACCTTTTTATGACCTATTTAACCTACTAATCTTTACAGCTTCCACTAGGGATTATTTAGTTTAACTCCACTAAAACTTAGATAATATTTGGTGGCTCGTAATACAATATAATCGCTATTACATTATGTTAGATTGTTATGTTACATTGTTGGAGCATCGTATCTTAGATTGTGTTATTCTACTTCCAGAACAACGCAAAATCTTGAATTTCTAAGATTGATTAATTACTCTAATCTTGTTAACTAAAAACGCTAATATGTAATTAAAGTTTAAACTTTTTTTTGCTTGAGCAGGAGGGATAGTTTCATAACTCATAGAGCATTTTGCGATGCCTTAGCAGAGGAAACAGCAAGGGTAAATGCAGCAACAAGCATAAATAGCTTAGCAGCAGCTTCAGCAAATTTCAATTACCAACTAATGGGAGCACCAATTGGTCCTAATAATATGGCTCAACATTTTTCTTCAATTTTCAAGCCAATTTTAAGCCCTAATGACCAACAAAATACCCTAGATCAAGCAAGAAGAGGTCTTTCTTTATGGGTACCTCCTCAACCTCATCATCATACCCATGAAGCAACCATAGCCAATAATAGTATCCAAGAAATTCAAAATCAATTTGGATCAATTTTTGGTCAAGACCCACTTGTTTCTTCCTCCTCAGATCATTATAACCAAATAAATTGGCCAATTTTTGGAAATAATAAGCATCAAAATGGTCATCAAGAAGAGCTAACAAGTACCAGTTCACTTCCATTAAAAGAAGGTGGAGGAGTTCAACTAGTAAGTGTTCCTTCTTTATATAGTAGTCAACAACAACAAACTCATCATCATACTACTACTGCTGCTACAACTACTGTTGTATCGTCTGCAAATATGTCTGCGACTGCTTTACTTCAAAAAGCAGCGCAGATTGGTGCAACTTCAACTGATCCATCGTTTCTCGGAAGTTTCGGGTTAAAATGTAGTAGTAACGGTCAAATTCAAGAAGGGAACAAGTTTTGTGGGTTGTACAGTACTAGTAATCTTGATCTTGTTCTTGATCATCAAATGCAAATGTACCCACCAACAAAAAAGCAAAAAATACTACAGAATGATCAAGAAACCACCGCTGGAGGAGGCGGAGTAGGAGGAGGAGGGCAAACAAGAGATTTTCTTGGTGTTGGTGTACAACAAGCCATATGCCACCCATCACCAATGAATGGTTGGATTTGAGGAATATTTCTCATGGATAGCATGTTTCTTATCTTTTTTTTTTTTTTTATCTTTTTATTTTGACTCGATCAATATTTGAACTTGCGATCTTTCACTGCATCCCTGAGTCAAAATTTTCATTAGTATTTTTTCTTTTTTACCTTTCCAAATAGAAATTAGTTAATTTTAGAAATTTAATAATAATAATAAAGTGAAGAATTTTTAGCATTGGAATACTTTGCACAAAGGAAAAGGTAATGGAGCTAAAAGTGAATTTATGAATAGCTAGATAACCATATTGAAGAGAAGTGGAGAAAGAGGAGATCCATGCATATTCCTGTTGATTACAGAAAGCTGATTATTCCTTTTAAAAATGGTGTCTTTTTAGTTTCTTTTTATATATATATATATTTTTTTTTTAAAAAAAAATAGGGAAGGTAAGTAGTGGGGGCAAATTATGAGTACCTTTTGAGCTCCATTATTGCATTTGTTTCATCTTTGTTGTGGTTGTCTAGTTGAACTAGTACTTGGAAAAGAGAGAGATTAATATATTTGGCAAAAAGCATTATATAAATATAAAAAAAAAAAAAATTAAATACTCACTAATATCTAGATCAATTTTAAATAAATTACATTATCCAACCTTTTTATATGAAATGTAGTCTAATTTTGTATTACGTGTTCATTTATTCATGAGTTTTAGGCCACTATTATATAAAAAATGTGAGTAGATTTTAATATAAACTCTTGTTGTAAATTTGTATCCTATTACTCATTAAAACCCTAGATCAAATTTAATTATCTTAAGTTATGATTATTCTCGTAAAACCAAGATATATCATTACTTGTTATTTTAAGGACATATCTCTAAGTCTTTTAAAGAAAATAATTTTATGATGATATATGAAATTGTTGAAAAATTACTCACTAATATCTCCGATTAAATTCAATTACCCTAAATCATAATTGTTCTTATAAGACCAAGACATATCACCACTTGTGAATTTATGAACATATCTAAGTCTTTTAATGAAAATTGACAAAATCTTGTGATGATCTATGGAATTGTTGAGCAATTACTCACTAATACTCTAAATCAATTTTTATTACCCTAAATCATAATCATCCAACTCTTTATATAAAACGTGGCCTAATTTTGTATTATGTTGCCAGTTATTCATGTAATTTAGTCCACTATTATATAAAAATGTGATTTTTTTTTTATATAGGCCCATTTTTTACAACTTTATGATCTATTAGTCAGCTTTTATGTATATGAAGATACTCATTTATGGATCACAATTATGTCAATATGTGAAATGTTTAAATGGACTTCAGATCAATTAACCTAAATCATGATAATTTAATAACTTAAAAATGTTTAGTACTGGAGCGAAAAAAGGGAAAAGAAGAGGAGAGGGTTTTGAAATTTAGCTATTAGAAATTAAGCGCAGATAGAAATATCTTAATAAAACTGTAAAACTTAAGTAGTGGCCAACTTTTAGAAAAAAAGAAAAAAAAAATTTGCCTATTATGATACCTACAAATTTAAAGTAATGGCCAACTTTTACAAAAAAAAGAAAAAAAAAATTTGCCTATTATGATACCTACAAATTTAAAGTAATGGCCAGTTTATAAACTAGCCGTAAAAGAACTCTGTCAGTTAGTGTTGCAAGGTAATTGAAATAATTTTGGCCTTATTTTTTATACCTCACCTTTAACTTTCTATCTATTAATTGCAGATTTAACAATTCTTAATATTTGATGGAAAAAATGTCAAAATTCAATTGATAAAAAAAAGTCAAATAATAATAAACAACTATCACATGATTGTCAACTTTAACACTATTTGTTCTCTACTACATTAAAAACTATCAATTATTTAATTTCCAACTATCACATCACTCAAAAAAAACTCATTATTTAATTCAATACATCTATTAATGTCAAGGTTTTTTGACTTTTTACACTTTCCATCATTCCTTAAACTTATATTTTAAAAAATTTCTCTGTATAACTGAAACGCCAAAATAAAAAGTTTCTCTAAATAAATGAAAATGAAACGGAGAGAGTATATGACAACTAGACTTAACCTTTTTGTTTAATATCTAAATTTTTAACTAATCTAGCTTTTCAATATCATCATGCATATATATACATAAGTAAACTACGACATTAGCCAAATACATAATTTCAACTATATATTATCAATGAAACTTATATTAAAAGGCACAAATAATATGTTTATGTTAATACATTATTGTAGATTAAGATTACATCTATTAAATTTCAGGTTTTTGAGCAAAATACCATATCAATACATGGTTTCATTATGGTTCAATAAGCAATTTAAAACTAACAGTTCCAAATTGAGACAATTCATAATAGTTCAAACTATTGGTTCTACTATTTTTTTTCAAAAAAAAAGGAGCTAGAAACAAACTATAGCTCCACAATTTAGTTTGGTCCAATTCAATGCCCACTCAAATTTTCTTTCGATTCAATAATGGTTCAACTTAATTCAAAATTAACAATTCAAAATAAACCGAACCAAATTGTGGTCAGACGTACTTTAATTGAACATAATTTTAAGCTATAGTGCACATATATAAGTTGGTTTGGAGTCTTTCTAGATTAATTAAAGGTATTGAGTTTGAGTTTCGAGAATCTAGTTGCGTTAAAATTCAATTGTGAGAATTTTTGGTTTTAGGCCGTTGGAATCCAAAATAATCAGGTATCCTGATTTGGTGATAAAAAGCAGATGGGTTATTAGGATTTTAAGGAAGAGTGATTGTCAACATTTCATAAAGCCCATCAATCAAGTGATCCCTTCAGAGCTATATATAGAATATTCAAATTTCTTTTGCTAAACCTTGTGTATAATTTAGGAAATCTTCACTTCTTGTTATATACAAATTATAGATTATGATTTAATATAAAAAAACTAGCTAGAAGGTTGAATATTGGTAAAAAAATGAATCATAAAGTACATAGTAACCGACATTAAAAAAAAAGAAAAGAAAAGAAAAAGAGGGACTAAAGAGAAAAGAGAAATAATATTCTTGTGCACTATACCAGTCTCTTTGATTTCTAAACTTTTATTGACATGATTGATTGAAGGGTAAGGAGAGGAAGGCTTTAATTTTTGCTTTCTGTATCATACAAGTTATTTTTTTTTCTTGCAATTTATTGCAAATAAGAAAAATAAAATTTATATGCCACTCCCTCATTTCCAAATTTTAGCTTTTTGTGTGCATATATATATATATATATAAACTAGTTGTCTCCATTATATAATTTAAGGTCTGATTTTTCTGTATCACAAATTTTTTTTTCAATTCTTTTGTGAATGTTATTTAATGAGCGTTTGTGTAGAGATTAGTAGTTTATTAAAAGTTAAAAGGTTAACATTTCATTTTTACCGAAGAACATAATAATAATAATAAATAATAAAAAAAAAAAATAAAACCTTTTAGCTTAGAGATGACAGTATAAGAAACGTACTTATTATTTGGGTCAATCAGACACTGATATATAAGAAAAGGGGGGAAAAGAATTATGGTGTATTGTGAAGCTATAAATGGGCATGAAGCATAACGCATATTTGCCTGCATTGCATGTGTTAGTGTTAAGCTTTTGGACTAGTGCCAAAAAACATAGTGGGTTTTCAGACCCGGCAAAATTCTTTAAAGTGGAGCCATTGGGAAATGTAAAAATAATTAAAATGAGATTTATTTTCTGGCTTATTTTCATCTATATAATATTCTTTAATATTATGACACAACCTTGTCCTACATCAAGCTCCTTAAGTTAAAGTTGGGAAAATACCCCTCTTCCAATCAGTTTAGTGAATTACCATAAATGCATTCAAGATTTCCTCTACTTCTTCATTTATTTTCAACATTATTATTCAATATTTCTAATAAATTTTTTTGTGTTTAGTGGATGAGCACTCTCTATCAATACACACTCAGATGAAAATTCAAATTCATGACTATCGAGTCACCATACAACACATTAACCATCATGTTAGGATCTCTACTCCTAACAAAAACCTTATTGATATGATAGAATATATGTATACTTTTTTTAAAATGAAAATTATACATATTAGTTTTTCTTTAACTTACTAACTTTATTTATATCTATGTAAATTATTTTTTATAATTTTAATATATATTGGATGTCAACTAGTGTAAAGTGCATCTACAATCTATTTGGAATAATAATAAAAAATTATAAATATCCTTTTTCTACATTATGTTAAATTTTTTATTTTTATTTTTGGTGAATAAATTTGTATATATCCCAGGTCTTCTCCTCCTCAAGGCCAATGTTACAGGCTAGCCCAATCACATCAATACCCAAAGATCTAAGCCCAAGCCCATGAATTGTTGTCTTAAACCCTACGTTACTCCAACATTGCACAGCGATACAGTTAACAGGAAAAAGGAAAAAAATAATGAAATTTACAGACTCGCCGGTGATCGAACTTTCGATCAGAGACAAGCTTCTCTCCATCCAACAAGACAATGGATCAATGCATGTCGGCACCTCCGTCTGGCCTTGCTCCCTCGTTCTGGCAAAATTCGCCGATCGTTGGGCGGCGCCACTTACTACCACTCTTCCTTCATCTGCCTCAAATCGTTACTCCGCCCTCCTCGACTTCCGTTCTAAGCCTCGCCGCGCAATTGAACTCGGCGTCGGCTGTGGAGCTGCTAGTATGGCTTTTTACCTTCTTGGTCTTACTGATATTCTCCTCACTGACATTGCTCCGGTCATGCCAGCACTGAAGCATAATCTCAAGAAGAATAAACAAGTTCTAGGAAAGATGTTGAAGACCTCAATCCTATATTGGAACAATCAGGATCAAATCAAGGCCGTTAATCCTCCGTTTAATATAGTGATTGCAGCTGATGTGGTTTATATTGAGGAATCCGTAGACCACCTCGTCGGAGCTATGCTAGCACTTGTGGCGGACGACGGAGTCGTTCTTTTAGGGTATCAATTGAGGTCGCCAGAGGCGGATAAGAAGTTTTGGGAAGTTTCTAGAGAGGTTTTTGAGATCGAGAAGGTTCCACACGAGGATTTGCATCCAGATTATGCCTATGAAGAAGCCGATGTGTATATATTTCGGAAGAAGAAGGCATAACCTAGGGATGTTTTGGTAATTCTTGCTCTGGTTTTGTTTTGTAAACTTGAATTTGATGATGTTGTTGTGAAATTTTAATCTTGAAACAATTTTATTTCCATTGTTAGTCATATTTGAAACTTACATTTGCAAATTTTTAATTTTCTTCTTTTTTGTAAATTGCAATACTTTTTAGTTATAGCCTAACTAGAGAAGCTTTTGTTTCTGTTTTAGAGCTTTTCTCAATGGATTTTTGGTCATGATGAATTGATGATTGCTTTGTAATGTTACTATGTGGATTTTGAATTTGATATGAGTAGGAATATTATTAAGTTGTCAATTCTTACTTTTGGGGATTGCGATTTAGATCATACAATTGTTGGATGTCAAGAAGATTTTTAATTTGGGACCTGAGAACCGAGAAGAACTTAGAAATCCCCAAAACCATAACTTTACAGCACATGAAGCTTTAGCTTGAGAAGCTTTTGAAATGTCTTATCTTAGGGGTACTGGCTCATCCAAAGATTTCAAAAAAAAAAAAAAAATAGAGTTTTTTATTCATCTTTATGCAATGAAAGACACCATGTTAATCAAAGGGTACGATAAGACCCACATAGACAAGTTGCATATTTTCTTAGGTCATGCTAGTTAGCTGCATTAAATCATTAGTGTATTATTTCCCAGTAGAAAAAACTATGAGTAACTTGGAGTCAATTATCCAATTATTGTTGGAACTAAATCAACGGAGTAGGAGAGTGGCCCATGATTCTGCAAGCTGTGTAATTTGTCGAGGACTTGATCTTTTATGTAACTGTAGGTGTATTTAGCACAAATATGGTCAACCATTAGCAATATCAATGTTATTAATGTCGATGTTTCTAACTGATAAGTGTTGCCATCATGGTTCCCTGCATGTATTTAATTATTTCACTGCATAGCATTAAGATTGCATAAACATTCAACAAGGTCAAATAATCTCGCCAATCCCATCTTCTACTGTTATCTTTCTCTTACTCCAGAGTTTTTCTTTTTGCTGTATGAGTATAAAAAAAATAGCAAAAGCCCAGGAGCAGGAATCTGAAATTTAGATATGTAATTCAATCTGGTTTCATATTTGTTATTCTTACTGTTTATCGTTGTTCTACCACCACGAGGTTTTCTGTGGCTCTAGTTTGGCTTGACATTTTAATTAAAACCATTTAGAGTTGAGACATGTCCCGTATCATCTCATCATAGATTTCTATTCTGCTACAAAGTTTTTATTATGTTTGTAATGATTAGTAAATCTTTCTACAAGCATCTGAAAATAATTTATGTTGTTGATTTGTGAGGTATAGTTTGCTTAAATTTGACGGATAATGTTGTCTTGAATAAATTTTTTTATATATAAATTGTCTTGTACAAGTTGCAGATCGACTTGTCTGAAAGTTTGGAGTAAGGTTAGAGGTGTCTGCGTCGCTGAATGCACCTTATAATGTCTCTATACACATTTTTTGAATGAAGGTACTTATTGAGTGGGACCTGTTTTGACTTGTTTACAGCCAGGCATTATGGACAATGGCAGCTAAGATAGTTGTTATCACCTAGAAGAGGGCCATGAATGTGAGAACTGGTTAAGTGCATGTATATTCTCAAAACTGAACATCATTTTAGGTTGAAGATGAGAATCCAAACTAGAAGCTCACTTGTTCTGTACACTGTACAGAGTGTGGAACTTGGATGAACTTTAGGTTGTACTCTTTATGTTACAAAATTAATTGCAACTTACATCTGTTTTGTGGTCATTATGAAATGGCAGCGAAGAACTTGATGTTGCAATAGGTTTTTGCTCATGAACTTGAACTACTTAAAAAGACACTGCTTTTTTTACTACAAAACATTTAAAATTATTCTGAAATTTTACATTTTATAGTCATTATCTGTATCATTATTAGGTTTCACTGATTCAGCAAAGAAGCCATGGCTGTTATGTTGCATGTCGACAGGAACTGTTAAGCAGGTGTACAAAAGCTCCTCCTCTCCAGAAAACTTGCAAGTATCAAGCCAATTATAAGGCGTTTCTCCAGTTGAGTATGAATTGGCACGATCTTCATCGGATGTTGAGCTCGACAACCGGGTAGTCATGGGTCGGTTTGATAAAAGTACTAGCATCTCTTGAGCCTTGCTTAACTCATGCTTCAACATACTAACTTCTTTCTCAAGTCGACTATTTTCCACTAATACGTTACCTAGTTGGTGTTGAATGTTCTGATGTTCAGTCTCTGTGGCTTCAATTTTTTGCCTGGCTCTTCTATTCTGATACCAAATTGCAACTTGTCGTGGAGGAAGTCCGAGTTGGCCGGCAAGATCAAGCTTAAGCTCAGCATTAAGCTTCTGATTAGCACTAAAATTTGATTCCAAGATCTGAATTTGGTCTCCGGCGAGCCGTTTCTTGCTGGGTTTAGTAGGAGGGTGGTGGCTTAGAGTTTGGGATTGGTGGAAATGGGAGTCCATTTTTGTTTTGGTTATTTGGGGAGAGCAAACTTTTTTTGGCTATACTTAACATTTAGAAGAGATGGGCCTTGAATCATCTTTTCTTATATAGGCAAGTTCGTATATGGATTGGATAGTATGGAGAAAGGGAGATGGCTATTGGTTGGTCCTACTACATTTTTGCAATTTGCTCTTAGGTCAAGATTGATGTGATGATCCCATTTTTCAATGCATGTGGACTCATCTTACACCTCTGTTTCTTTATATATACATTTGAAATCTTTTTATTCATTGGACGTTTTCAAGTTTGAACATTGAATTTCCGATTTTGACCATTTTATTACGACATAGCAAATGAGTTGGGCCACCCCCAAATAGTATGGGTTTACATTAGTTGAACATTGAATTTTACCACAGAAAGTAACAATTTTTTTAAAAAAAATTCTTAAAATAATCAATTTTTAATTATAAATAAAATATAAACTGATTATAAACAGTTTATAAATAAAAATGGATATTATTCTTTTAAATAGACTAAATTATGATTTAGTTCTTATATTTTGGGTTATTAGATAGTATGTCGAGCAAAGAAAGGCGTCTCACTGTCAGTTTTATGGCCGACAGATGTGGATTGATCATCAAAACCAACAAGTCCCCTATTTTGAATATTATATTTTTTAGTATTTATATTTTGTGCCCATTAAATACTTTCGTCCTTCCGTCCAAAAAAAAAACTTATTGATGTGCCAAACTGAAAAGCATCATATTGTATATCTTTAAAGGGACCATAATTGAAATTGTCTAAACTCAAAATTCGACTTTCATTCCCGTCAAAAAAACAGGCAAGTGACTATACCAAATCGAAACTCTCGATGCAAGAATTAATTATATGTACTTATTTTCAACATTCGATCACCGAAGAGTCAAAAAATACAATTGAAAAATCTGGTTTAGAGAACTAAAATACCGTCGGAACTTTGACCGACAAGTGCGAAGTGCTTCAGTGATCGATCAAGACGCGATTGGTGGCGTTGGATTCATCTCAAACTCAGCTTTCTAACCAATCGGATCGTGTCATCATCGGAGATCGAAGGTAGTGATGGCAGTTGATCAAATTCTCTGCTGGAATTTTGTCTTTAAAATCAGAAGTTTGGATAATATAAGTATGACACTGACAATAACTAATGTTCAAACTTGATATTGTGTAACAAAAAGATCAATACATGTACTATTATTAGGTTTAATTGAATAAACAAATCTTATATTAATTGGGTAGTTATAATGTCTTGCTATAGGTCCATTATGATTTGTAATAGATATTGAATCTATCGTCATTTAGTATGAATCTATCAGGTCACACACAAGAATGCACTTGGGCAATGAATAATATTTATAATTTTAATATTAGATATTATTATAATTAGATAATATTAATAATAAATAAATAAAATCTATATTATTATATATGAATTTGGTATTGGAAATTAAAAAGCTATAAGAGATAGCATTTTAACTAGAAAAATTTTTAGAGACTAATACACAGAAAATGTGTGAAAAAAAAGAGAGAAAAACGTGAAACCCTAATTATCTTGAGAAGACGATTTTGATTCCTACTTATCGCCGCTCAGCGAGCTAGCAATTTAGATGGAACATTCCTGTGGATACTTATAGAGGATGTCGCTGCATGTTTTGGTTTGCAGTGATATCTGTGATTTCCTAACCAATAATATTTTTTCTATATAAGATTAAAATAGCCAAATATATAGCAATGCACATCTTCTTTGCAATAATTCCCTTGTGTCACCCTAGCATTTATAAGCGACCTATTAAATATCTATCCTATCGATTCCTTTAACAACTAAACACTCGATTGGCTAGCATCGAATGCGTGAAATGCATGGCCAACGATGAAAATACAATTTACCTTGTCTTCCTCCTTTGAACATAGATACAAAATTGTAATTTTTTACTCAAATACCCATCTCAAATTTTAACACAAAAACATAAATATACGAAATTGAAATTCTTATCATGAAGAGTCAGATTATGGATTAAATTTTGATAGAAAGTTCATAGTTGGGTCGGAAAATAAAAAAGAATGCTCGTCCACTTCTTGTTATAGGTCTTCAGAATTTTAAGATGCATTTTCACTTTTGAGTTTCTCTTATCAAAATTGATATTTTGACATAGGGTATAATCAATTTCTTTTCTTATTTTTTTTTTACAATGAAGAAAAATTTTGAGCGAACTTTCTTCTTGACTTTCTGGCCAAATTATGAAGTTTTCATCAATATTGAACCATATTCCAATTGTTTATAACAGGAATTTCAATTTGTTGTATTTATTTACTTATTTTTATGCTGAAATTGAAAATAATATTTGAATAAAAAACATTTTGGTCCTGTTTAAAGGAGGAAGACGAAATAAATTGTATTTTGGTTCAAAGCAAGCGACCTGCGTGTGCACTTCAATCAACAGGTGCCAGTTGGTCACGGTTGAAATATTTAGTTATTAAAAGGAATCGATAGAATATGATCTAATAGATTACTCGTAAATATTAAAGTGACATGTATTTGGTAACAATAAAATATTACAAGTATTATAGTATAATTGCTGCACAATTATGGTAAAAAAAAATTACTGCAAAATTAAACAGGAGCTATGTAAACACTGAACAGAAAGAGGAATGGAATCGGACAAGAAACAGTAATTAGAAGCTATTCTCGCATTATTTGCAGATATAAATATATTGCGCAACGACGATCACTGCAAAAAACAGTGACTGCAACGATGGACAATACCGTGATAACCGCTGCCTCCTCTTCCCCCTCCTCAAAAGCGAACAAATTTGACGGTGGCAACAGTAGTTCAGGGAAGCCGATTAGGTTCGTTTACTATGATGAAGATGGTAATGGCAAGTTTAAGCTAGACCCAGATGCCATTAATGTTCTTAATCAAATTCAAGGACCTGTTGCTATTGTATCGATTTGTGGTCCTCCCCGTCAGGGTAAAAGCTTCGTTTTGAACCAGGTAATTTTAACCTTGATATTACTTTGATCAATCTTTTTTTGGCTTCTTATTTTGTGTTAAAAAAGTTAAAGATCGTAACTTTACTACTTTGGTTCTAGAATTGGAACCTTTTTTCTGGATTTTTTGGGCCTTTTAGTGTTTCATATTATGTGGGTTTTGGATTTGTATTGCATTTGCTTGAGAGTGCTTTAGAATTAGTGACTTTTACTGGAAGTTTGTTCTTGGGAATTGTTAAGATGGTCCATTTTGTGGCTTTTTTTTTTTTTTTCATGAAGACCTGTTTTGCACGTTTATATCGATTGGTAATATTGCACATATGTATGTTACTGCTTCTGAAGTGAACAATAATTGCAGAATGCTTGAGACTGAGTTCATATGCAAAACTCTCTTTGTTTTCCTGTATGCTTCCTCATATAAGCACTCAACCAGTGAAAAAAATTGTGTTTTGGCATTTTTAGCATCAATGGAGAAATTTCTTAGGTAACGAAAGATGTTAGAGAAGGTTGATTTTAGGTATTGTTAGTGATCCATGTAACATATGCCAAGTTGTTCACTAGAAACCGAAGTGCAGGTGCCTAAGTCAAATAACTAGAGTTTGTTATTATGGCATTAGTAGAATATAGGCTGTGGAAAGTAATTACTCATTTGCATCTCAGTTTAATTTCTGCTTCTTAATCTTATTCTTTCAAAAACGTTGCCTGAAATTGAACCCAAATATGATTATTGTACAAACATGCTGTAGCTTCTTGGTAGGAGCTCTGGATTTCAAGTTTTGCCAACCCAGCACCCATGGACTAAGGGGCTTTGGATTTGGAGCACACCGTTAAAGAGAACTACATTGGATGGAATGGAATACAATCTCTTACTGATAGACAGTGGAGGAAGCAACGGTCATGATCAAACGGTTAAGTTTTCTTTATCCTTGATTTTATATTATCACTGAAATCTGTTAGAGCTTTATTTTTTAGTATTTAAATAAGCTAAAATTCTCAGAAACAGCCTTCCAGATGGCTGCACATATTAACCCTCTCTAGAACCTCAAAAATGTGGGATGCTATTTCTTATTTTTTTTTTATTAAATCAACTAATGCATATACTGTGAAAGAGAGTTCATTGGTGAGTAGTCAAAATATCCTCGGCATGTGCATATTTCATTGGTTCAACATGCTTTATGCGAGTTGGTGGATCAGGAGAAAAAGATTAGCCATGTATTTCTCTTGTTGAAAACAAAATGAGTATGATAAAAGTTATGTTACACAATATACATGTTGAGTGATTTTATTGCATTTGTTCCTTGCTCTCTCCAAAAAATGAAAGGAACTCCTGCCCAACCATAATGATTTCAATTTTTTTTTCTGACTATAACCGTCTAACAGGGAATGCACAGCACCCAGATTTTCTCCTTGGCAGTCCTTGTATCAAGCTTGTTTATCTATAACCAGGTTAGTATATATCTTTCAGATATCCTAATTTAATTTATTGGTCACATTTGCTAGTGGGGTTAGTTAAACATTATTTGTCATGTAATTATAAATGTGACGTGTAGCTTAACATTGACTTCACTTCAATGCCATTTATTCCCAGTTCAATTGCTTCCGTTACAGCTTAGCTTTCTCTATTTCAGGTAGGTCTTATTGACGAAGCTGCACTAGATCATCTCTCTCTTATCACTGAAATGACTAAGCATATTCATGGTAGAGCCTCCAATGGGAATGACTCAGTTTCTGAAATTGGACACTTCTCCGCAGTCTTCATGTGGCTTTTAAGGGTGATTCCAATTTCCATATTGTGCTGTATACCTTTGCCAATAGTTGTTTGATTATTGCTATTAACACTATGTTTATTTTAAGGTTACTGTTTGAGGAAAAGTTTTTTTTTTTTTTTTTTTTAAAAAAAAAACTTTAGTGTCTGGTAGACTTATTATCTATGTCAATTCATCTTTTGCTTTGTTACTATCAGGACTTTTACTTGGACTTAAAGGAGAATGACACAAAAATAACTCCCCATGATTATCTAGAACTCTCCTTAAGGCCAATAATGGGCAATGGGAAGGATAATGCAGCTAAAAATCAGGTATTTGTTGACATAAATCCTTAAAATATAGCAGTAGACAGTAGTTTTGTCATATGAGTAAAGAGATATTGTGTATCAAAGCAAATCAACTATGATATTCCTTTTGGATTGAAAAAGTTTAATGGGACAAAAAATTGATCAATAAATGTGCTAGTTGCTGCCATTGCACAGTTACAAGCCTATGGAATCATATCCATTCTTATTTAACCTGGTAACTCAGTTGGTTATCAATTACTGGTTGATGTTTTCTTCAGTGTTTTCTCGTCTTTATGAACTTGTCATTTTCTTGTCCGAGTAGTTTAGTCATTTTCTTGACATATCTTGTCCAACTTGGTTTTGTTAAGCCTTTCATCTCTAAATTTTAGATTTCATTTTTCTTCTAATTAGTTTTGACATGATCAGGGGGGTTCATGATAAATATCTTAGTGGTGCACATAACACATAACAATCTTATTACATGCTCGCTTCATTATTTATTTGTGATCTTTGAGCGTGTCTGTACCTCTTCTTCAGTTTCGTTTTGGAGAATATGTTTTAAGAATTATGTACTATACAAAAGATAAAAAGAAAAGAACGGTGTTGATTGTTATGGTGCTCATACGAGATTCTTAATTTGCAAGCTTCCCATTTTCTAAATAATTATGAATGTAGACTCTAGTACAGGAAGATATTTGGATCTACTCTGGCTCCATATTGAAGTTACATCATATTTGTAAAGAACCAATTTAACTTCTGTGAGATTTACTGTCACTGGATGAATGTTGTCAATTGCTTATTTTCATTTCTAAATCAGTGGAGTTGAGTATTTTTTTAGTTTTACTTGGGATTCTGTGCACCTGTATTGACTTGTATATGCATTGATGATGCCAGATTCGTGAATCCATTCGAGCTTTTTTTCCAAATCGAGAGTGCTTTGCTCTTGTTCGTCCTATGAACAACGAAATTGATCTACAGCATCTGGATCAAGTTACTGTAAGTTATTATTTTGATCAGTTCTCATATTCCTCTCTGGGGAACAACTTATCTTACCTCTTCTTTCTATTTTAACAATTTTGTTTTTGTCCAGTTAGACAAACTTCGGCCTGAATTTCAGTCCGGGCTTGATATATTCACAAAGTTTGTTCATGAAAGAACTAGACCTAAGCAAGTTGGAGGTACTGCCATGACAGGACCTTTTCTTGCTCGTATCACTAAATCTTTAACCGATATTCTTAATGATGGTACATTTCCCACAATATCCTCCTCATGGCAGGTTAATTTTCCATTCCCGTTTCTTTCACCCTTTTGATATGTCTGAAATGCTTAATAGTAGGTACAAAATTTCACCCTAAATATGTGCTTTGACATCTTCTTTTGTTGCTTGCTTCTGGTGCAGCTGTACCCTAGTAATGCATTTATGGAAGCCGATTCGCAATGTTTGAATGCTATACAACTCATGGAAAATAAACTGCAAGGGGCTTGTCAAGTTCCTAGTGCAAGGATCGAAAATGTAGCTACGGTAACATATTCATATTTTTGTTTTATTTAATTATTAGTGTTCAATTATGTTGCGATGCATTCTTAACTTTATATATGCTAGAAAAGGTGTAGAATTTGTCTTGGATCCTGCATTAGAAGTATGGAATTCAATATGGGGTTTATATGAACTTGGGCTCCCTAACCTCAAAAAGGCTAGTTTTTGAGATATAGTTTCTCTAAGGGCATATCAATTTGTAAAAAAGTCAACCGCCGTGTCTCCTATTGACGTTCGAGATGCCAGTATTGCAGTGTTCAAACCAAGTCTAGGGGAAATAGACCAACCCGAAGCTGACAGGTATTGGACGCTGGGATTGTGGTGTGGCGGACTGTTATCAACTTGGGGTTTACAACCTTAACAACTAGCTTTTGAAGTGGGGTTTTCCAACCCTAGAAACTCGCTTTTGAAATATGGTTCTCCTCCTCAATCATAAGTATCTTGAAATTTATATTTTATTAATTTTCGCAAAGTAGCACACTTCTGTCTGTGATGAATTCTCAACATTATATGTTAGCACTTAGCATACCATTTCTTTATTTGTTGTAATTTACGATGAGCGAAACCTTATTGCTCAGGTTCTTGAAAGTCTTATAGCTGAGTACGCAGCATCAGTTCATGGTCCTATGAAATGGCAGAAGCTGTCTTCCTTTTTACAGAAGAGGTTCGTGTTCATTGTTTCTTTACAAATTCTACTCCATTGTTTATAATCTTTTTTTTTTTTTGGTTTTTATTATTGGGTAAGTTGTAGAATAGTTATTGCTTTATGTCAATGGAAATTTCATAATTATTACGGCAAGATGAAGCGTATATTTAAGCAATCTAGTGTTCCATTTAGTCTAGTGCTTAGCGTGCGCCTTAACTTCCATCTAAAAGTTGTTTTATTAGTTTGCAAGGCACAATACTCCAGCAAGCTAAGAAGCAAATAGATGAGGTTTCATCAGAGAATAAGTCCCTCGTGATGAAATGTCGACAACTAAACGATAAGATCGAAGTGCTTCAAAACCAGTTGCAAGCAAATGAGAAGTCAAAAGATGAATGTCAAAAATGTTATGAAAATGCCATAAATGACTTTCAGAAGCTATCTGATCAGTATAAGAATCGTATAAAGAATCTAGAGAGCAAGTGCAGAGTCTTGGAAGAGCAACATTCGAGGTCACTCGAAATGCTGGACACTGCAAAGCAGGTATCTTTAGAGTGGGAAAGAAAATACGAAGAGATCTTGACTGAGGAAAGAGCAGCAAATCATCAGGATGATGGCCATACAGAAGTTCGCAAGTCTGGGATTTTTAAAGCTGCTGAAGAATATAAGTTGGCTTGGAAAAAGGCAAATGAACTGAAAGAAAAGTACGAGGTTGCTCTTAGTGAAGCGAAGATTTCTACAAAGAAGGCCACGGAGGAGGCAATGCTTAGAGAAGAAGATCTGACAGCCAGATTCACCAAAAGTTTGGCAGAAAAGGTTATTCTCATCACTAATTAATATTATTTTATATTGCATCTATTTCTATGGATATGTGTTTCTGTGTAAAACTTCTTTGAGTGGTCAAATGGCAGGAAGAGGAAATAAAGGAGAAGATAACTAAGCTTGAACAGGCTGAAACAAAGATTGGAAATTATGAATTGGAATTATCGGACTTGAAGCTTCAAATGAAAGAGTTGTCTGAAAAATATGAATCTGTCAAATCTTTTGCTCAGTCAATGGAGAGTGAAACTCAGAGATTGGTAGAAGAAAGAATGCAACTGGAGCAGAAGTACCTGTCCGAGTTGAAAAGTGGCGAGGAACGTTTAAGGGACAAAGTTACAGAAGAGGAAGCTAGAATGGCAAATGAGTTGAACATTCAAAATGAGAAGGTCACAGTAGATAGATTTATGCAGACTGAAAGTGAAGATATACATAATGAGACCTCGGAAAGAGAGAAGTCGGAGCTTGCAGGTGAAGTTGAGATGCCTGATGCATCATCTGGGGATGCTTCATCTAAAGTTGCTTTGTTAGAAGCAATGGTTGGTGAAAGAGATCAAGAGATAGAATTACTGAAAAAGAAATGCGAGCAATTAGAGTTAATGCGAGAAAGATTGAACTTACTTCAACGAGATTTAACACCGGACACTTCAAATGATTCTGTGATGGATTCTGGGCTGAAAACTTACTCGGGGATGAAACGTCCAAGGTTAGATGCTCTTGATGCGGGTTACGATGAAGAAATAGCGAGTGAAACGAAAGAACCGAGAACTCCTTCAGCCCTTCAAAGATGCACTACTCCTTTAGCTGTATCCGTTTTCACGCCAAATGAAGCAGTCAGTAAATCTCAGGAAGCTGCTTCAGTTGACTATACCAAATTTACTGTGGTGAAACTGAAACAAGAACTTAAAGAACATGGTTTTGATGATGAACTGCAAAAGCTAAAGCATCCCAAGAAGAAAGACGTCCTTCATCTTTACAAGAAACTGGTACTGAAAATGTAGAATCTTGAGACTTGGAATGATGAGTTCATTATTTAGATGAATATTTTGTTAAGAATTGTTGTAAAAAATATTTAGGCATATGCAAATGCATGAGGACTGACCTTTATTAGGTTTATAATGAAAGTAGCCAGTAATTTTGGGTTTAGGTACTGTTTAATTACGGTTGATTGAACCGTCCCCACCCTGCTCAATAAATGGCATACCCGCTTCGCCATTCGCTCTGTAATGGGTTGGAGTGGATACCGTCATGGGTATCCACGGATTTTGTTTAACAATTTAAATATTTTAAAGAAAAATATATATATTATAAAGCAGAAAGGATTGCGAGTTTTTTTTTTTTTTTTTCTTAAAACCTCGTCCATTAGCTGGGTAGATTTCATTTGTCCCGTGGGATCGGGTTAAAGCGGTATCCATGGATTGGATATCCATGATCAACCCAACCTGTTTAATTTGTTGTCGGTTTTAGTCATTATTTTACCAAAATTAAGGTTGTCAATCTTTTGTAAAACCCCAAACATATCGACCATGATGGATTGGGTCACAAGAACCGGTACAAAAATGTTATTAGGGGTACTTTAGCTGCAAATTCAAATCAAACCGTATTCTAATGAAAGTATAAAAACAAATCAAACCAAATTATTTGGATTCTTCTGATAAAGTGGATTTAGTATGGTAATAAAAGAAAGAATAGAAGTTATGGCTAATTATAGTTTGGGTTTAAATTTTGAAGATAGCAGTGCTATCTTACATAAAGTTGCTACTTATGTAGAGTAGGTAATACTAAACGAATTCGTGACTACCCTTCTCATAACAGTTTTTTTAATATTTCAACTTTTAATTCTTATTTTGAGAGTGCAATGTGATTTAACACCGCTGTGGTTATGTAATACTTATTTGAATTAAAGGTAAAAATAACTAATCCATATTAAACACCATCCAATTTGAATTCTTTTTCTTGCTAGACAGAATCCATAATTTTCCTTATATAATAATAATAATAAAATGAAATAAAAAGAATAAAAGGTAAAATTATTGCATCACATGCAAAGTATATATAATGATGCAATCATTTTAAAGTTGAAAAAGAAACAAAAAATAGAACGAAATAAATATATAAAAACTGTCAGAATATTTAGGGTAAGAATCAAATCATTCTTTGTACAGTTTCCAAAGAAAAAGGGTTCAACTCCCATGTGAAAATTTACATCTTAACATCTTCCCTCACATTCTTCAAAGCATGAATTTATATATGTATATAAAATAAAATAGCCAAAATCTTCAAATTTACATGAAGAAATTAGCCTTTCCTACAAGTCTTTAGCTAAGAAAACTTATTATTCTTTTCCTTTTGCCCCTACAAATTAAGAATACTACATATATTTATGTATATATATAGTAAATTTATTTCTGCATTGCATGTAAATATCTTTCCATGCATGCACATATATATAACATATAATCCTTCTAATAATAATCCCTTTTTTATTTTGATTATTATCATTATCTCTTTTTTCTTTTTTTTCTCAAGGGATATAAGAAGATCCATCATGAACAGCAAAATGAGGAAGCAATTGATGAGGATGAGGCGGAGGAGGAGGGTTTGCTCTGGTTTGGCCACCTTGATGATGATGATGATGATCAAAAGAAATAAAATTAGGGTTATAATATTCATGATGAACGAGATTTGAATGCTTGAAATTACCATTTCCTCCTTCAAGATTCCCGCTTTGTAACCCTTTTAATTTTGAAGGAAGAGAATCTTTATTGAAGACTGAAGAAGATGAAGAAGAACCACATTGTCTAGGTTGTGTTTGGTAGAAAACTTTTGAAACTACAAGCTCACCGTCTTTTTCTTCTTCATTGTTTCCGAGATGGTATTGATGCATTACCCAATTGGTTTTTTCTGGTTTTCTTTGCTTGCCATAGTTTGTATAAAGAACTAGAATCTTTTTGTACCCTTTCACCTTTCCTCCGATGAAAACCGGTCTGGTCTTCCCTGTTTTGTGCCACCTTGTCTCTCCACCTTCTGTATCCGTATGTACTTTCCTTCTTTTTCGTGTTCCCGTTGTATACGCTTTTGATGGTCGATGAAAAAAATGGCGTACTAGTCCATCTTTGCGTACTCCTGCATGTTACCGCACTTCTTTTTCAATAAAATCATAAGACCAAATCTCAATTACTGATATAAATTTGTTATATATTTTTTAAAATCGATTTGACTCATGCTCGAATCTTGTTCAAGAAAAAGATCAGAGGTAGGTTAATGGTTAGTTCATATGACATATGTTGTATATATTTTTTAAAAGATGAAGGTTGGTGCTCAATCCCTACTCAAAAAAGAATTAGATAGATATTATTGCACATTTAAGAAAATTATTGAATTAATTTGTTGTCCAAATTTCAAATTAGATGAAATTAGGAATCTGTAAGTTATGAAATTAGGATTAGTTCGAGTGGTTTTTCATTTCTAGGTACAATGGTTTTCTTCTAGTGTAATGGCAAATCCTATATATCTATATATGTATGTACCAAAGTTAGCTGGTGGGTTTTCTTCAAATGAGAAGATAGGTTAACCACTATTCTTGTTCAAGAAAAAATATTTATCTTTTTTTTTTTTTTTTTTTGCTTTTTAATTTAACTTAATTTGAATCAAAATTACTAATTAATTATTAACTCCAACCTAAGAGTAATGAAATATTATTAAACTAAAACTTATTTGTATTAACAAGCTCTGATACTTGACTTAATAATAATTAGCAAGAAAAAGAAAAAGAAGAAGAAATAATTAGTTGATTATCCCAGTTTTTCGAAATCAGAATATTATATCATATGAAATTAACAATTGACTTTTTGCATGAAAATTAACTTTGAAGAAAAAAAATCCATATCTGAATTAATAATATTGTTTTGAGAAATAAGAAAATTTAAAAAAAAAAAGAGAAAGAAAATAGACCTGGCAATTTTTCTGGATGAGTATAGCAAATTCCATTTTCTCCTTCAATTGTAGGAATAAATTCATCAATTAGAGGATGAAGTTTATGTGCATCAGACTTCACTTTTCCTTCCAAATGCTCAAGCAATTCTTGATCGGTCGGATCAAACTTCACTCCGGCCGGCAATCCCGGCAAATCATGGATTCTAGCCTACACATACATACAAAAAAAGAAATTATATATGCATAACAAAATGAAATGAAAAATGATCTAAAAACGACATAGCGGGTTAGTATGTTGTTACTGTTAGTTCAGACGACATAAGCTACTATTTTTCTAACAGATTGGCTCGTGTTCGAGCTTCCAAAACTCTCAGGAAATAGAAGAAAAGGAAGAAGAAGGCGATTAAAAAAAAAAAAAAACCTGATCATGGGATTTGATCTGATGGCCACAAGAAGGGCAGGTTCTAAGTAGGGTTTGAGCAGCTTTGTGTCTGATAATATTATTGGAAGAAGCAGCAGAGGGAGAGGTTCTTTCAATGGTTTGAACATCATTGCAGTCATTACACCAAGTCATTATTATTATTATTTCTTCTGTTTCCACTTATGCCCATTAATCCCACAGACAAGGAAGAAGAAGAAGAAGAAGAAGAAGAAGAAGAAGAAGAAGAAGAAGAAGAAGAAGAGAAAGAGATCAGGGAAATAAAAGAAAGAAAAAAGCAACGTTATGTTTTTTCTTCTAAAGCATTTGTCTTCTCTTTTCTTTTTTTCTTTTTTTCTCTTCTCTTCTTCAAGCCATTAATCTCTTATTGAGGGTAGAGAAGGAATTAAATTCTTCTTCACTTTTTTAGTGTTTTGCAGGATTTACATTATTTCCAATTTTCTTCTGCCCACTTTGTCCTTTCCCAAGAAGAGGGAGAGATAGAGTGCCACCTAAGTTTTTTTTTTTTTTTTTAAAAAAAAATTAAGGTTATCTAACAATAATAATAATAATAATAATAATAATAATAATAATAATAATAATAATAATAATAATAACAGTAATAATTAGAGAAATATACTAATTCATTGTATTTTGTACATAATTAATACTCCTTTTGTCCCATAAAATTTACAAATTATTTGTTCTACTAAAAATGTCATGTTGTGACAAATAAGAAATAATAATGATATTCTTTTCTAACATTATTTTATTTTTTGAAAAAATTCAATTTCATAAAACTGTTAACTATATGAACATATACGAATAAATAAATTTAAGACACTAATTAAAAAATCTGACTGTCAAATTACGATAAATTTTGAGAGAATAGAGGAATTAGTTCATTTTTGTATTTTGTAAACAGTTAGGTGACGTTTATTGTCAAGCACTCTAGTTATTTATTAGCATGCCAATCAATAATATTTTGAAATATAATAATTTATCGATATAATATTATTTATAACAAAATTAACAACAAAAAAATTAAAAAATAAATAAACTGAAAAATAATAATAGTAATAATTAATTCAAAAGATAAGAAAAATATAGACTAGAAATACTGTAAAAAAATCCAGAAACATATCAGTATTTCTTAAAAAATTAAAAAAAAAATGTAATATTATAAAAAGGGTTACTTAGATTTTAAGTTATGATGAAAATGCAAATGTGTGAAAACTTGTTGGAGAAAATAAATGTAGTTTTCGGGTCTTTTTTACTCTGTCACCTTTGATTTCATGAAACCAATTAATTAGATAATTAGAAAGAAAATGGTAATTATATATAAATCAAAGATATAATGAAGGTTGAGTAGAGATGGGGCAATCTAAAATGTTTCACCACAGATTTCAGTTCCAATGTCAACCTAGAGTGTATACAAAGCTATATTTACAATTTCATATATAGTATTTGAAATATAATTAATATAAAAATTGCTAAATAATATTAATACCCAACCATAATTCCGTTTCTTCACGTAGACTTCTCATGTAAACCAACAAACCTATCTCGTAGTAAATTATATTTATTATTTATAGAAAAATAGTATTTATATATTTCTTTCACTAAAAAATTACACAATACAGTCAAATTATATATTTGTTTTTTTATATCACAGTTTTATTTTATTTTTGCCTTGTTTTATTTATGAATGAATATATTATTGGTGATTAATATTTCATAACGCAAATGAGAACTTCCACTAGTAAAAATAAAATTTATAACTTTCAACAACATGATTCAATTTTTTTATATAGTACGGTTTAATGTTTTAACGAGTCTCGTACATCCTTTAAATCTAAAATTACCCCTAAAAAATTATAAATTTATATCTCTTCTAAAAAAAATAAATAAAATACTTACAAGCATTACAGATTAGTATTATCTTAAGGGTTTCATTCATATGTTGAAATAACATCAACAAAACAATAAGTGAATTTAGAGCATCCATAATAATTCAATCTCATTTTGTGATTCTCATATCTAAAAAACTGTCACATAACCTATAATCTATAACAATAAGTTTTAATCTCAATCTCATTTCGTGGTTCCACAAAATATTTAACAATTAAATAAAATCAGAAATTTAATTACATAAAATATTGTAAAATTAAAAAATAATTATTGTTACATATGTCAAATGATTTATTGACTCTCATTTCATTTTTTGTATCGCAATCTCATTTTGATAGAGTTCATAATAGATTTCAATCTAAATCTCAATTGTTCTGTATACCCACGAAATGAGATTGACGCACTATCAAATGAACACTATTGTAGTTGCTCTATAATTGGAGGTTTGCTTTAAACTGTGCAATGGAGTTTGACAAGCTTAAAACTAAATAATAAATAAATAAATTAGATTATTTGTTAAAAAAATAAAAAAAAAAATCGTACAAACTACCGTCGTGGGGAGACAACAACAAAAAATATAATTATACAATATTTAAGTAATATTTTTTTGATCATTTGGCTGATATTGGTTATGGATAGGGTGCTTTTCTTGACAATATTTAATTAGTAATTAGAATGACATAAAATACTACTACATTTACTATAATCTCCTAACAATGTGTTTCATGGGGATTTATGTGGGGCTTATTATGCAGCTAATTTTTATTCTCTTTAATATGTTTCCCCTTTTTCTAAATTCTTCCCAATCATTATAACTTTCTCTTTTTCCTTCTTTTTTTTTTTTTATAAACCCATTAATTAAAATTATCTTGTTAAAAAAATAAATTATTATTCTCCTATTTTATATTATAAACTTTTACGAGAAAAAAAAAAGAAAAAGAAATAAAATTCATTAATTCTTTTATTTCCCCTTTGAATATACTTGACCTCAGCATCAAGGTATGAAATTAATCAAGCTTATTAGTAAATAGACATTGATTTTTTTTTTTTAATTAGTCAAAATAAATCTATTAGAAATTTCTGTATGGCTTGGCTTAACTTTTTTGCAAAGTTTTCAAGATTTTTTTTAGAACTTATTACCGTAAATAAGTGTCCTATTTACTTTCTTTTTTTTATTCCACAATAAGTGTCACATTATTAAATTATATAGATATAAAGTTGTAATTTTTCATTTCTTTTCTTAAAAATGAGAAAGTAGATAATATTTGGCTTTTTTTGTCAAAAATTACAAACATTATTTACGCATTTAATGAAGGGACTTTTTAATGAGTAAATTTTATATTTCTAATACAATAATTACTTTTGGTGAACAGAAAATGAAATACTTATTTAGAAATAAAGAAAATAAATTTTATTATTAGATTTGATTTTCTAATACCAACGGTTCATACATTTATTTTTCCATGCTTAATTATTATTTTCATCCAGTATTTCAAGTAAGTCATATGTAGATTTATTTAAATTTTACTGGCTTATGGGCATCTTAAAGAAATGTTTCGTATTCTTAAATTAATTTAAATTAAAATATATAAAAAATAGTACTCTAACGATTTAATTTATTTAGAAAATTTTTAAATTTGGGATTTGAGAAATTTCAATTTAAAAAGAAGTAGGAATGAATATCAACACATTAACAACTATAAACCACAAATTCAAATTGATTTTTCTATTAACTCTATTATAAGTATAGGATAATATTCACTAGCTTACCTAAGAAAATGATTTTTTCACTTTTTTAGTATTTCTATAATTCTATATTTTGATTGAAAAGTGCACAGTGGCAGAAATGTGGGTCCAACTAAGCCCTTTAATTACCCCTTCTCTTGGCTGTAGAGTGGTCACAGACCCATTCTGGGTCTTGGCCCGCCGGGCCACGGTTGCAGTAGAATCGGAATCGGTCCATCGAACCGCTTCGGCGGCGGACCAATTAACCGGCGATTCAATTAAACAATTTGACAACGGTTTGACAACAGTTTACTGTTCGTAACGGTTACGGTTCGAAAAAATACTAAACCTGAACCGGCCCGTCGACTAACCGATTCCAATGCAATGGCGGGCCAGTCCGAGCTGTTGGCGTGCTAGGCCAGGCGGACTGAACGAGCCAGCCCATTGCCATGTCTACTTGGCGGGCCTGATGTATACGGTCCTTTGCCCCTTTTTCTATTAGACCAGTTAGAAATTTATATTATATATAAACTAAGCTAAAATTAAAAAAGTTGAAAAAGTTTTAACATCATTATCAACCACATAATGTTAGAAGAAAACTATATGTGTAGATGAATAGAAAAATCAAAGCGGTCAACGTAGTCGGCCATAGTGTTGTCAATGTTAATGCTTTGCTCCCTCTAAAAAATCTATCTTTGATACACCAAATTGTCAGAATTCAATATTTCTCATTAATGGTAGGACGGTCTTGGATTTAACAAAGCTTTCTTGCCAGTTGTTCCAACCTTTCAGTCATATATATAAGATTATGAGATCAAACAACTCTATATCTATTATATTTAGAGGGGTAACTAAGCTAAATCCAACTTTGTTCTTGTTCAAAATAAATAAATCAAGCTCTAACTATGATTAGTTGGACCTCAATTTGACACTCATAATCATCTATGAATACAAAATATGTATATATTGCTCAATGAAAAGAGATGTGTTTCATTTCTTGACTAAGATCTCTACATTTACATTAGCAATAATAACTAAAATAACAGTTATAATTCATGCCCTAAACTAACAGTAGCTTTACCGCCCTTAATAATGCTAGAATCTAGATTAGCCGGCGTTATAGCTTATGATCAAATACCGGACAGATACATCTAAAAAGAAATTAATATACCTTTATACTTTTAAAAGAGAGCATGAAAGGTACCTATCTATCTAGCTATCTATATATTTCATGTCATTGCATCAATCATTCCGTTTCCTTTGCCCTATGAAATCAAACACTAAAAGAAAGCAATGAAGCAATGAAAACGATAACTAGCAACTCTCTTTACTGCTCTCACCTAAGCTCTTTAATTACACTTCTTCTTCTTCTTCTTCACAAGTTGCTTCTTCACTGTAATATGGAGAGAGCTTCCCATTTTTGGTAATGGACTTTGGCTTGATTTCTGCAACAACACCACCAGATTCTTGCAGCATTTTCACTACTCTTCGCATAGAAGGCCGACCAATGGGAAGCGAGATCGTGCACCGCAGACCGACATCAAGAACCTTGCATATGTGATTCTTGAAACTAGAATCTAGCTTGGAATCAATTACAGAATCCACTCCTTTTTCATCTAATGTGGCGTAAACCCATTTTACCAAATCTTTCTCTCCGAATTCTGGGTCTATAGGCTTTTTTCCTGTTACCAATTCTAACATGACTACTCCAAAACTGTATATGTCACTCTTCTCATTTACTCTTAGAGTGTATGCATATTCTGCATCAAAATTAAGACAGATTTAATAAAAATGACAATATTCATAAGAACATGGCATGATTGAATAAGCAAATTCCATTTAAAACACTAAATTCAATTGCTTAAAGGATATTTTTCAATACATTAACAAGTTAACGTTTCATCAAATTCTAACATCTAATTGATACCTAAGCTAAACAGATAAAAAAACCGGTTTAAGCATGCAAATTACAAATGCATTAGTAATAAATAATAATGGGGAAAAGTAGAATATACCTGGAGCAATGTAGCCATAAGAACCAGCAATCACAGACATGGATTCTATCCCCTTATTAACACCTTGAACAACTTTCGCAACTCCGAAATCTGCAACTCGAGCTCCAAAATCGCCATCTAACAAAATGTTGTTCGATTTCACATCTCGATGAACGATCGGAGGAACACAATCATGATGCAAGTAAGATAAACCTTCTGCTGCATCTAAAGCAATTTTAAACCTTGTTTGCCAATCCAACACACTTTTGCTGCTGTGCAATAAATCACCTAAGCTTCCATTAGGCATATACTCATAAACAAGAAGCTTACAATCCCCATTATTACAACAACACCATAACCTAACAATGTTCTTATGCCTAATCTTGCCTAAAGTTTCTACCTCGACTTCGAATTCGTCTTTATCAGAATTTGCGGTAGAAATTTCATCACCCTTCTTGCTTCCTCCACTTAGTTTCTTCACTGCTACCGTTTCGCCATTACTAAGAACAACCTTGTAGACTTTACCAGAAGCTCCACTTCCAATCACATTATCTTCATTTAGACAATTCACAATCTCGCATTCGCTGAAACCCAGTTTATGGAACGATCTCCATTTCGATATCGCTACAATTCCTTTCTTTGATTTCTTGAAATGCCTGTACTTGAAGAAAAACCAGGAAACTCCAAGGACAAAGACTAAACCAGCAAGTATGAAAATGGATAGAAGAATCCACAAGTAGCTGAGCTTCTTCTTGGATTCGGTTATTTGAGGACAAAGGCCTTCTAAATCACCACATAAACCTGGATTACCAACAAAGCTGTTTCTGTAAATGTTCTTGGCAAATAAAGGAGGTAGTTCTCCAGAGAATCTGTTGTTTGACATATTTAACAAATTGAGCTTCAATTTCTGCAACTCTAAAGGGATTTTCCCAGAAAAGTGATTCCCGGAAAGATCGAGGTAATTAAGCACTGGTAAATCCCCAATTTCATTTGGGATTATACCAGAAAACTTATTATTTGCTAAATTAAGCTCATTCAAACTCCTCCAACCTGCAATTCCTTGAGGAAATCCGCCTGATAAATCATTTCCATTAAGGACTAATCTATTTAATGAACTTAAATTAACAAAACTTGATGGAATTGAACCATCAAACATATTGTTGCTTGCAGAAAATTCAATCAAGTTCCCTAGAAACCCAATTTCGGTTGGAATTTCCGCAGAAAATCTGTTTTCTGAAATCAGCAGAACAGAAAGATTATATGCAGAAGCAATTTTCCTTGAAATTTTCCCGGAAAATGAATTCCCAACTAGCTCCACCAAATACACTCGTGGCAGCCCCCAAAACTCTTCTGGAACTTCCCCGGAAAGTTTGTTGTTCCTTAACCTAACACGGCCTAAACTGTGGCATTTTCCCAGAGTTTCCGGAATTTTCCCGGAAAATGTATTGTATATCAAAATTAAGTCTTCTAAAACTCCTTTTGCACACAAATTCTCAGGTATTTCACCGGAAAATCCATTGTACGACACATCTAGAGACAGCAATTGCGAGTTCTGCCCGAGTTGACTAGGTAATCGACCCGTTAGCTTGTTGTTAAACAATTTGAGCTCGTATAAGTTGGGAGAATTTGCTATGCTCTCTGGTAAAATTCCTTCGAACCTGTTCTCGTACAAATTCAGTGACTCGAGTTCCAACTCAGCTAACTCAGTCGGAATCGATCCGCTCAAATCATTCATTGATAAATCGATTTTTCTAAGCTTCGTCAAGTTCGAAAATCGTGTCGGAAGTGCGCCGGACAAAGAGTTGTTGAAGAGCTCGATTTGTATTACTCCGATCAAATCAGTGAGTGAACTGGGGATAGTGCCGGTGAGTCGGTTCTGAGACAAATCCAAGTCCCAAAGCCGAAGTTTCCCGCTCAGAAGACTGGCCGGAATCTGACCAGTGAGTTTACAGTCGGCAAGCCAAAGCTGTTTAAGATTCGTCAAGTTGGCGAATTGAACCGGTATCGGACTCGGTTTAAACGGATTATAAGCGAGAAGTATATCCTCAAGAGTGGAAATATTACCAAGCTCAGCCGGAATAGTGCCAGTGAGGAAATTACCGGCAATATTCAGCGTCTGAAGCCGATGGAATTCTCCAAATTTAGCCGGAATATCACCGGTTAAATTATTTCCCGCCAAACCAAGGTACCGGAGATTCGAAAGCTGGACGAAAAAATCAGGAACGGGGCCCACTAAAAAATTCTGGCCCAGCTCCAAGAACTGGAGATTCTGACACATGGCAAGATCAACGGGTAGGGTTCCATTAATAGTATTATTGTAAAACGACAAGGAAGTGAGATGAGTAAGGCGACAAAGGAAGGTAGGGAAAGGACCGGAGAGAAATGAATCGCGAAGATCAACTGAGTTAACTCGGAGAGTTACTGAGTCACAAGTGATACCAAACCAATTACATGGAGTGTCGTCGCGTTGATTCCAGTTGGAGAGGGCATGAGTGGGATCGGAAAGTCCGAGTTTGACTCGTTGCAGAATAAGGCCTTCTTGGTTTAAGGAGAAAGAAGGGAAAGGGAAGGAAAGGAACAGAAAAGAAAGGAAAAAAAGCATATTTTATTTTGGTTCTGGTTTTTCAATTGAAGAAGAGAAGAGAGTGGAGAAGAGATTTTGAAGGGGTGAGATTGGAGGGAAGTGGGTCCTATTTGAGAGATAAGTGTAGGGCACCCTACCCTATATAGAGGAGTTAAATAGAATAGTGTTGAAAAAGAGAGGGAAGATTGTTCAAAATGAGAGTACAAATTCCAAGTCTTTGTTTATTAATATGGTGGTGGTGAAAATGAAAATGCATTCATAATTCAAATTTTTATTTTCATACCAACCTTTTATCACACTTGTATTAGATTCAAAAGTCATTTAAATAAATTAAAACAACACATATTTTTAAAAATAGTTAAAAAATTAATCCGTAAGAAATTGATTTTAGAGTAAATAGAAAGGGATTGGTAATACTCCAATTGCCTAAGGTCCAACTTCAAAAGTTTTTTTGGTTTGAATGTTGAAAAATTTATTGCATGTGTTTTTTTTTCTTATTTGTCTATATATATATACTAATTAGTAGGTCATTTCACTTATTAGTAGCAAATATCGTAAATTTAATTTATCAAAATTATATTTTATTTCTGATTTAGCACATATTTCCATGAAATTACCATCATATTCTACAAAATTAATAAATATTTTAAAAAATAAATTCGAAATAGCCTTTTGAAATTTTTGATGTGAATCAAAAAAGAGTGTAAACTCATTTTACAAAATGATTCAAATTTGATATAATACTTTTGAGAAATAGAACAATAATGTTTGATGAGCTAAAATAATATTGTAAATTACGAAATATAAGGTGGCCTTTGAATATTATTCATCGAATTATTATTAATTTTTCAAGTTAAAACATATTTTTCACTCTTCATAATTTTTCATGAAAAACCAAATTTTCATAAAAGAAAATAAGAAATATATATATATATATGTATAAAAATGGTTATAAAATATAAAAAATATATATTTAGTAAATTCAAATAAATAAGAGGAAAAAATTATTGAAGGCAATGACCAAAAGATACTAAGTGCACGTGATGCAATAGTATTGCTTCCTAATTTTACTAGTTGTAATCAATTAAAGCTGTCAAATAAAGAATTGAGAAATAATAATAGAAAATCTAATCAACTCTAACACATGTTTTTTGACAAATCTTTCCACAATGCAAGACCCATAAAACTAATAATATTGCTCCTTCTGGAGAAACAATTATTTGTCTAGCTAACATTATCTAATTTTATATATATATATATATATATATATATATATATATAATTTGATTACTAACTAAACATGCCAATAATTTAATTAGAAGATTCAAATCCACCCAACTAATGATATTAAAAATTAATGATTATAGAAATGCATAATTGTAAATAAACTATACTAAAAATTTAATACTTACAAATAATAATTTACACCAAAATATAGTTTAGCAACAACAAAATATCTATGATACTTCAAGTGTTGTAGTTTGTTTAATTAATTATTTTTAGCAATAGTTATGTGTACTAATTTTATTTTTTAAGACTATAATTGAGACTGTTACTCTTTTAAATATTTGCTTATACTGGTTTTTTTTTTTCTAAAAAATATTTTTAATCAAATATATTGGTATTATCTTTTACAATTAAAACTTTAAAAGACAAAATGACGGGTATTAAATTATTTTTAAAAAAATAATATAAATTAATTATATTTTTAATACATGTCAAATGGATGAATATGATATTTGAAGTGAAAGGGAGAAAGTAACAAATTAAAAAAAAAAAAAGGTTTAAGGATTAACTATTATAAAAAAGAAAAATATATCAAAAATTACTCAAAACGTGTATTATACTGTTCAAGTGTGCAATTACTCCATTTCTCGCATTTTCTGTTCAATTTTCTCCTCATTATTGAGGAAGAAAGTGGGAAATGGATGAATTGCAAAACTGAACCAAGTTGTGGGGCAATTTGAACATTTTCTTTTTCTAAAAATTAGAAAAGTATCAAATTCCAAGATAACTTCTTTGAGAAATAAAAGATTCCTTTGTGTGACATTCCAAAATCATTTAAAATTGTATAGTCAAACAACTATGTGTATCCAATAAAAATATTGAAATATGTGTTATAGTAGATAAAAATAAAAAATAAAAAAGAGTGTCTGATAAAGTAGAAAATTGGTAGCATTTGGTACAATTCTTCACCTAAATTTGTTTTGGTCAATGGCCTAACATTTTTGTGTTTTAATTTATTCATCAATAAAAATAAGCAGGCCCTACTACTATTTATTTTTTTTTAAATTAAAAAGAAAATATTGTTTTCTTTATCAATTTCCTCTCTAAACAATAATCATTTTAGAGCATGGATTGCTCTAACTCACATGCCATATAAAAAAAATAAAATACTTTTTGTAAAAAAGCTCCCTAATGTTAATTTTCATTTAAAATGTCTATTCTTAAAGAATCATATAAACAATGTCTATAATTAATTGTAAATTATAATTGGTTAAAAATTAAAGAAGAAATAAATAAAATAGAAATTGTTGCATTAGAGATGAAAATTTTAAATTGAGTATCTACTCAAATATTTATCCAAATCTCTCTTTACACTATTTATTATGTAAGACACATAAACCAATAAAAATTGTTGCATTGGATATGCTCTTGCATATACTACTTAGACTGTGTTTAATAATAATTTGTAGCCTTTTATAAATAATTACATATATTTGAACAATTAATAAGTAGTTTCACCTATTCAAAATTTATTCACAAATTTAACATTATATATTTAAAAAAAATTATTTAGTTATTATTTTAAAAAAATTAAGAATTATCATTGTTAATTTGATTTATATCCAAATTAAAATTATTTCTTATAGCATTAACAAAATATTTTAGAATAAGAACAAAATATAATATGGTGGATAATAATAGAAATATTATTATTTTTTATAAATCATGAGGTGTGTAAAAAGACAGAATATAGAGTTGTAAACTAGAATATGCCATATATACAACTCTTCATTTTATTATATATACGGAGATGGCTTATAAGCTTTGTTGGTTTGTGGAATGTGGAAAGAGACATTAAGGATTATCACCTTTGTAAATTATTTAAATATCATGCAAATGGCCAAAAATTAATCAAATTTGAAAGAGATTTAATTAAATATTTAAACGTCATATAAATTTGGCAATTACTCAGTGTTCAGAAATGCTTGGAGAAGTATCTTTTCTTATTTTTTAAGACTCCATAAATACTTAAACGAATACTTTAAAAAAAAAAAAAAAGGTAAATAGGTGTTTTGCATGTTAAGAAATTATATTTCATAAAATACCTCTATCATCCCATTTATATACTAATCAAAACCCTTAAAATCACAACTAATGCAGTCTAGATAACTAATCAAAACACTTCACTATTTTAAATGGTGAATAAAAATTACAAACTGCACAATAAATAATTCTCACTTTATAAATATACGTCAAATTAGTAAGAATGTAGTTTAGATGATTCAAACAAATTTTTGTTTAACCACACTTTTTTTTTTAAATTATACCTTCTGTTTTTTTTAAAATAAAAAAATAAAAAAGTTCTTTTTAACAACAAATTGGGTCCAATTTGCTTTATATTTTCAATTTTATTCAACAATAATATAAATTTAAAAAAGTTGTAGAGAAAATTACAATTGTTTTGCTGAATTCTAGTTTGTAACTTCCCAATTAACAAATGCCTAATGAAACTCTTTCAAACAATAAATTTTCTCAGTTATTTCATAATAATTAATAATAGTAGGTTTTCTTTTTTAATTATACAGTAATACACACAATATAAGAACAAACATTTTACAGTAAAATCTCTTAACACAAACTCATTAATAATCTATATATAACTTTTTCGGTTTTGTAAAATAAATAATACGCTCACAAACTTAAACAGAAAGTTTAACAAAACAAAACGATCTTCTATTTTGAGCTTATTAATTGATTTATTCAAAAATAAATTAAAAACTCCCATTAAAAATTTCTTATATATATACACTTAATACGAACCATTTTCCAAATTAATTCAAAGTAAAAACACAAAATGGATGTTAAAACAATTTCTGAAACATCCAATGAACAAAAAACACCTCTTCTTGAAAATGTAGAGAAAATTCCATTGCCAAAATTACCAAAAACCCCAACTCAAAAAGCAGTAAGAAAGACATTTAAAGGAACTGCCCATTTAGCTAAACTTCTTCCAACTGGGTCAGTTCTGGCATTTCAAATTTTGTCCCCAATTTTAACACATCAAGGACGATGTCACACAATTACTAGTAAGTCAATGACATTAGGGCTCTTATCATTATGTAGCTTATCTTGTTTTCTATTATGTTTTACGGACAGTTTCCGTGACGAAAGAGGCAAGGTAAGATACGGTATGGCGACATGCAATGGTTTATGGGTCCTAGACGGATCGCCATCCTCATCGATGAAGCTGCCGTTGGAAGAGGCTGCGAATTATAAATTAAGATTTATCGATTTCGTGCATGCAGTGATGTCTATGTTGGTCTTTGGAGCTGTAGCATTGTTTGATAAAAATGTTGTGAGTTGCTTTTATCCAACACCTTCAGAAGAGGTTCAAGATTTATTAATTGTTGTTCCTGTTATTGTTGGGACTATTTGTAGCATTTTATTCCTTGCATTTCCTACTAAACGACACGGTATTGGTGCACCTTTGTCGCGTAATTAGTATTTTTAATTATCATAATTAAAATGTATATTTTCTGGGATTAATTTGATGTTTTATTCAAAATATGACATGAATTTCACATCTTAAAAAAATATTCACCGTTTCAAATTTGAAAATATTTTTATTTGGATTTTTAGTCATTTAGAAAATTTTTGATAATATAATTATGATTACGTTTCAATGGACATTTGTAAAAATATCTTTTATTGTAAAATTGGTAAATTTAGTATACATTTAAGCTGAAAATTATATGTTGTGGTGAATGAAATCAGCAAATATATCAAATATTTGACAAAATTATATTTAGGTCTTTGTCTTTTTTTTTTTAATCTATCTAATTCAAATATGACCATTTTGAAAAATTGGTATATGATCCATAGAACAGAATATAAATGTTTACGAATTAATGGAGTTGGTTCAGTAAGAAATTGAATCTTTCCTTTTTTTTTTTTCTTTAACTCCAGAAGTATATCAAATGAATATGGATAATATTTCCATAGCATAAAGAGAAAAGTGTTATTTTTTAGTCAAAATAATATAATTAATTAAGAACAAAAGACAAACTAATAACTAGTTAGTTTAACGATATTTTATGTAGGATTTTTTTGACATAAATAACTGTAAAAAATCCACTAAATTTTATTACATTCTATTACATATTTTTTAAAATAATTTTAAATATAACCAATTTCTTAAAATTATAATTTAAATATATATTTTTTTAAAAGTTAAAATTTAAATATATGACAATTTTAAGAACTAAAATATAATTAGAGTTATTTTCAAATTTAAAAGGAGAGAATTGAGTTGAAGCTTGGAATAGTCACCTCACATAACAGACTTTAATATTATTAGAATTGAGATTAGTCGACACATGTAAAATGATATATGATATAAATATAGTACACCATTATTAAATCAATTAATATTATTAGAATTTAGATTAGTCGACACATGTAAAATGATATATGATATAAATATAGTACACCATTATTAAATCAATTAGAATAAATTATTTTGCATAAAAAAATGTATATGAAAAAGAAAAGACAAAAAAGAAAAACATATAATATTATATAGCTCATTTTACAGCTATTTAAAAAATCTGATATGAATCATATCCTCTCCCTTCCATTGCCAAAACACAAGATAAATGGGCGTGACATTTCACTCGCGAGGGTACATGCTCAGTTAAATCAGGTTATCACCTAGCGTATAAAGACTTTCACGACAGGAGGAGCCTATCCACTAATGCACAATATGATTGGGGTTGGATATGGAAAATCAAAGAATCAAGAAAATTGCAAGCGGCTCTTTAATGGAAGTCTATTGGTTGGACAGAATATCATGCAGAGGATACAAGGCTCATACATATCTTATCCAAGATGCATTGAACACGAAGATGAGACACATCTATTCCTCCACTGCCATTTTGCTAGAGCCTGTTGGCTTGGGTCACTACTTGGAATCAAAATTGACTCAATGACAACAACAAACCCAGTGAAATTATGGAAGTGTTTGAAAGAGTGGGGTAATAATTCAGGTAATCCATCAGAGGGTATTGCGATGACCTCTCTTATTCTTTGGCAACTATGAAAATCGAGAAACAAAAAAGTCTTTTCTGGCTAAGCAGGGGATTCTAAAGCAATGATAGATTTAGCCTTGTCGTACCACAATGAGTTCATTTAGGCAACATTGATAGAGCTAGAGGTGGTGACTGCAGACCTAAGACATGAAGTAGGGTAACATTCAATTTATTGACAACCATCACATGATGACTCTATTAAAATCAATGTGAATGTGGAGGTCAATGCAGCAAATCAAGCAGGTAGCATAGCTTTGATAGCTAGAAATAAGGAAGGGAGAGCACTTTTTTGAAAATGGAGGTTATTAAACATATAATTGACATCTTGTTTTTTGAAAAGCAATGGAGGAAGCACAATCTAGAGGTTTTGATAAAATATATTTTGAGGGAGACTTAAAGAGTATCACGAATGCACTCAATGGTTTGAACCAACCTCAATTAGCAGCAGAAACAAAGTCCCTCAAGCTGTTGATGAGGGACTTTGTTTCTGCAATTTTTGTATTTGTTCCTAGAGTAGGTGAGTCATTGCGCATGGACTGGTTAGGAAATCTAGATGTCCAATTGAGAGAGAGAGAGAGAGAGAGAGAGAGAGAGAGAGAGAGAGAGAGAGAGAGAGAGAGAGAGAGAGAGAGAGAGAGAGAGAGAGAGAGAGAGAGAGAGAGAGAGAGAGAGAGAGATAAAAA